>JACXSJ010001923.1:0-64659 GCA_014851325.1 Pentalonia nigronervosa | reverse complement strand
GAAGCAGGTACCAGCAAAGCAGTACTCCACTTGCTGACCCTTATTTTTTATAGTTATAAGCTTTTTAAAAGTATTTGAAATGTTTTAATTTGTGTATATAGTTTTTTCCCAATAAATATTAAAATAACATTTTTTTTTTATACTAAGTACTATATTATCTACTTCCTATTAGTATATTAGATAGGTACACATTTATATTATTATTAATTATAATAATTATTATATATTATATTTTACTTGTATATTATTATCCCAAATTATTATTAATATAATAATATTAGGACGGACATTTGGAATTTTTGTTTCGTATTTAATATAAATCATGATTATGAAAGACCCTGACACGGGTACCTACTTATACAATCAATAAATTAGCCAAAAATGTATCTACCTATGTATTAAAAGTTGTTCCTATAATTATTAACACCTTTTAAAAGTTCCTAAAACCGTATATTAAACGACATATTTGAGTCATTATTATATATATTATTATTATTTTTACTTTTTTTTTCACTATTCGTGACAATTGCTATGTTCTTACTTATACTGTATTTGAGCCAATCAAATTTTAAATAATATTTACTAAAAAATGATCTGTTTTGACATCCAAATCTTGTTAATGGGTATACCTAAAGTAACCAGGTATTAAAAATATTTTATTAAACTCTATTTGATCATAACTCATAATGTATAATAAAATACATTGTATTATTGTACTTTAATAGATATACTGACTTGCAATATAGGTAGCTTAGGACTGGTATTAAAATCTCCTAAATTGACTAGAAATGGAACAGTATTCTAAATTTCCAGGATTGCAGTAAAACTGTTATACACATCATGCTCACATTACTATTCTAAATGTTTTATGTTTATTCAAAATAATTAATAACAGAAAAGCAAATGAAGTGTGAAGTAGAAACTATAATTTATACTTACTAGAAGTTGTATTGGAATAAAAATTATTATTTCTTAATTTATTAAAAATTGAAAACATCTTTTTTGTATTTTACTCAAAAATATTACAAATAAATATAAATATATACCACACTAAGACACATCACAGTTCATTTCATTAGAGAGAATTTATATGGTATAAATATGTTATTTTTATTTATTATTTGATATCATAAACACATCATTAGCTGATATAGATTTAGTAATATTTAAAATCTTTATTTGATTATTAGGAACAACAAACTGATATAAATGAAGAAGAATAGGAAATGTATGATATGACGAAGATAAAAAGGATTGTGGTCAAGAGGAAATCGGAATGTTTAAGTGATATTTTTTTTTGTAGAATTTTAAATTAATAGTTTAAAAACATATTTATAAACGATAAGTAAATAATATAGTCTTATTATTATAATTAAATATTTCATTTAACGGAGTTTTAATAATTCTATAAAAATTTAGGGAGTAAAATTTAAATGACTTTGAATTATTCAGTTAGGATTCGTTATGTTGATATCGTAGTCTTTATTCTTAATCTAAATGTTCCTAACAATTTTTTAATGAAAATGTACTATTAAATTTCAATTGAAAGAAGAGTGTTTATACGCGTTAGAGTCAAAAGTAAATTTTTATTAGATTTTTGTATTAGTAGATTTTTTTACATACAGGGTTCTAATATTAATGTACAATTAAATTTTAATCGAAAGAAGAGAGTGTTTATACGCGTTAACGAATTTTTACAAGCTTTAGTGATATTGTACAATTTTATTAGATACTTGTATTAGTAAACATAGTACATACAGGCTTCTATTAATTTACTATTGAATTTCAATTGAAAGAAGACAGTGTTTATACGCATTATTATCAATAGCACATTTTTATTGGATTCTTGTATTAGTAGATTTCAAACATTATTAAGCATAGAGATATATGATAGTCAAATTATTATTATTTTGTATTACTTTAAATGTGTACATTTGAGTCATTTAAATTGGGAGGTCGTGAATTAGTGGGATTAAAATTTTGCAATCTTTTATTAAATATCCAAACAATTATATTTAAAAAAAAATGAATCATTATTTATATGTTTATTATATGTCATTACCTTAATATATAGCAATAGGTAAATTGTTGAACATTATACTGGCTGCAATTTTTTTTTGCATTGTGTTAACATCAATGTGTTTGGGAAGCAAAATATTATATCTAATGGTTTTAAAATGAACTTGCCTGCTGGCGGTAGTGTCCCCCTTATAATTTTTTTTATTAATTTTTAAATTTAATTTAATTCCATAGTTTTTTTATTTTTTTTAACAATTACGTAGGCGTGATCTCAATTAACATTTTAACACTATTCTAAACTTATTCTTTTTTTGTAATTTTTTGAGGGTTATGAATCGTTCAATTAGACTTTATTTTTTTTTTTTTAAATATAAAATAAATTATTCAAATTTCTTTTTTGCTTTTGTAATTAAATATTCCTACAGGCTTTATTGTCAACTACCCAATATTAATCATATTATTAACTTCTATAATTTTTTAATAAAATAACTTTTTTCTTTAATCTCTTTAATCTTTAATCCTAATATATTTAATTTTGTATGCAGCGCCATCTATATGGCCGTTTGATTGTATGACAATTTCGGAAGCGGTGTTTGGTCTCCACGGCGGTAATGCCATTATCAATATCTAGTAATTTCTTCAAAGCATGTTCCTGGCCATAATATAAAATATTATGTTATTGGTAATATTAAGTATTTTTTATATATTATAAATAATGAAAAATTTATTTATAGTATTATGCAATATTCTTTGATCATAGATCTTGACATGATCTGAGGTATTATAATTTTGTGTCTAATTTGTTTATGATATTGTAATCATATTATTATATATTATTAATTATTTATTAAAATTAGATATATAAATATGTAACAACTTACAAATTTTAATGTCACAATAGTTATTACTATAGTGAATATCCAACACCCAATAAACCTTTTATAGTAAGAACTGTTTAAAGCCAAAATGGATATATCGACTGAAATTGAATTGGGACTGAAACGACTGTGCAACCCAGCATTGATAAATGATAAATGTTTCCAAATATTGATACAAAAGGCTGGAAAGATAATGGGAGAATTATTAAATGATACTTCAGAAGAAACATTACACGATGGTAAGAACTGAGTACCTTGCATAACTAATGTCTAATAATCTTTGTTTTAATTTATTAGTTGGAGTTATATGCGAAATGTTTTTGCGGGCCTATTTAGTGGGTGTATGGTGTTACATTTAGGCTTCAGAGACAGTATGATTTTAAACCTATTGTTGAACCTTAATCATTAGATGAATACATGATCATAGACAATAGTTTACTGTTGCAACAGGCTTTGGAGCCCTGTCACTGTACAACTCTAACTGCTTTCAAGCCAACCATATCTATTTTGTTAATTTAGAAAAGAAATCTTTTTTTTTAGTTTATGAACTTATAATACATAGTATTGATTTTATTATATTATAAAACTTTATTATATATGTAGTACTGCGACTACTGCAGGTGCAGATGGTTCATCACACTGCCCATATATGCTTTAACATTATTTACAGGGGCCTCATATTTAGAGCCGACATGGCATGAAATAGCCCATTTTTAAAAGCCATTAAACTAAAAAAGGATCATGACATGAATTTATTATTTAAGTTATGATTTATAAAAAAATTGTGCATTGAGGGCAAATTGGTATTAGGTTAAATATCTAATTTCATCCAAATTTGAATTTTAAATGACAATAAAAAAAAACTGTTTTTATATTTTTTGGTTAAAATAAATTTTCAATCCTTAGCTATGAAAATTGAACATTTTATACATTTTTAACTACAAAAGAATAAGCAAATTTTTGTAATGTTGACAGGTTTTGTTAACATTTTTTGACCGAGCAAAAAATTAACTATCAACAATAATTGGAAAAAGTTCAAAAAATTTCTCATACCTATTAAAATTAAAATTGTATCTTGTGTAAAAATGGTCATCATTTAAACTTTTGGTGAAAATTTAAAGTATCTATGATTAATCATTTTTGTCAAACACCGGTTTTGTGTAAGCATTTGTTTTTTCTATTTTTCACAACACTTAAAAACTACTGAGAATTTTTTACTTATGATTCCCCAAACTACCAACTAAATTCACTTAATTACGGAAAAAAAAATGCTGTAATAGAAATCAAAACATTTGATTACTGCCTCAAAAGATAACAAAAAACACAAAAAGCACATCATAAAATTATTACATTCATTGCTCTGCTTAAAATCTATAATACAATAATATAAATCATACTATTATATTATCATGTTATTCTAAGATTGTTTAGGACAAATTTCAGAATTTCTTATTAAAAGTTATATTTTACTTATTTATGTATACAATTATTTAATGTAAGCAATTAACATTGCTTTTAAATTTAAATTAATAGTTTTTGATTAATCTTTTTTTTTTTTTTATTTCAGAGTCTACCATGGGCATAACATCTAAAGAAGATATTGCTAAAGAAGCGTATGCTTCATTGGTAGCTTTATTTATAATTGCTAGTAGACATTGCCTGGATGGAAAATCATTGAATCAAAACTTACAAACACTAGCCTTGGCTAATACTGATCGTTTACCAGAGATTATTAAAACCTATGAATCCGTTAGACCACGTCTTGTAGAAGTTTCTGAGATTACCACTACATCTTTGGCTAATGTGGTCGACGTTGAATGTCGCCTCGATTACTGTGTACAAGTCAGTATAACAAGTTTATAATTTTGTAATATTAAAAATAATTTAAACTGTAAGAGTTAAATTTATTTTTAATTTATTGTCGTGTTACATATCATTAATCAGCGTAAATATTATATAATATTCTTTGAATAATGAATGAACTATGCATTTTATATGCCAGTCATCTTTAAATTATATTATCTAAATATAAAATACATATAACTTAATAAACAATGTGATGTACTTATAATCTATAATATTAGTTTACTAATTATTACAATAACAATAAATGTATTTGTTTTTTAGTCTAGTGTTTTTGATGACATATCTGAATTCTTATACAAAGTGCGGCTGAAGGCAATAGACAATGGCACAATTAAATACATTGATTTCGTCTGCAATACACAGGAACTTCAAGAATTAGTATTTAAGCTAAAGGATGCAGTTCGACATTTAGAAAAAATTACTTCAACCAGTTAAAATTCACAAAATATTTTATCATACTCAATCAAGTCCACACTATGTATTTGCTTATTCTTAATTTTTCTTAATAGATACATAATATATTCTTTTACAGTCTTTATATATATGTGTGTGTATTTTTTAGTAAGACACTCAATTAAATTAATAATGGGAAAAACAATTCACTTTTAACAAGAACAAACATAAAAAAAAAAACAGAATATTTAACACAAAATAAAACTAAACAAAAACAAATTATAAATTGTAAGAATGTATAGATAAATTATTTAGGTAAAAACTATTGTAATGTTTATTTTTTTGACTGATGGTCAAAAACAGCAATTTTATAGGCTTCATTGAATTTTTCTAAAGCTATAAATGTTAATACAGTATGAGGTCCAATTCTAGCAAAATATGGCACTATGCCCTTCCACAAATTGAAGAATCCTTCATTCTTCACTACTTTCACCATTGCATTTATTGTACCAGTATATTCTGGTACTCCATCAATAATTTTCATACTTTGAATTCTATAAAAACAGAGTTAGACAATCATTGCATATTTTGTCATTTATATCAACATTTTATTTTGTTTTATTCGTACCTAGTTTTGGCAATATCCACTGGTAGGGAGGCTACAGTTGTAATGGCACCGGAGGTCATTGATGAAGCAAAATGCAATATAATGTTATCTTTGAAATAACCTAAAACAATGTAAGTTAAATATTGTTAAATTATTCATTTTTTAAAAGGCACAAAATAGGTAACACAATAATATAAAATTATTAATATGTATACCTACATATTATATTATGCACGTGTTTGAACAATTGTATTAAAAGTGATCTGCTCATAATCAAGGGCTGCCTATTGAGATTACAAACACACTCCATTTATATATTTTGGTTCAACAATATTACACAAATTATAAATAATATATATGAATATAATAATATACTTCGTTATTTGTTTCATATATATATATATTTTTTTTTATGCATTAAGTTGTTAAGTAAAATAGAATAATTAATTCATTTTATGCTATATTACCTATAATTTATTTGTAATTTAATACTGTTCTTTTCAATTTTTTTATTTTTTAAAATCACCTAAAATTAGAAATTAAAAATGATTTGTGTAATACAATATTAAATAAACTAAAATTATTCTAGATATACTAAAAGAAGATTCATTATTTATTTAGTAATAATTATAATATAAATTTTATTTTATTGATATAGAAAAAATAAACACTAAAACTATAAATATTGACTTTTATAGAACAATCATTATTATTTATTAATCTTTGAATAAAAATGGCTAAGCATTATAATTCATAATCATAATATAATGAAATAAGAAATGCATTTAGGTACAAAATTCCCATATTTTATATTTCTGATATATTTTTAATTACAATTTATATTTAATGATATGTTTCATAAAAAATAATAATAAAATATTGAATATTAGTTAACTAGATTTTAATTAATTAGCTAAAGAGCCAATAATCTATAAACTATAGTAAACAATAAAGTAGTTGACAATGTTAAATGTTGATATACCAACCTATACAGATCATTTTTATTTTATAATCGATCGGTTTAATTATGCGGATTACTTATAAGTATAATCAAATATCTATTGAAAATTAAACTAATAAAAGTAAAATGTATATCAAAACTTAAATGTAATAAACTATCACCGTGTATTAACACAAATCATACACTATACATATAATAGAAAGTATTATGGTACATAAAGGATCATAAATACCTTAAGATAATTACTTATACAGAATTTCAATGATAATATATTTTTAAATGTTCACAATAAGCAAGAGAATTGAAAAACTCGGGAACATATCATTATAAATCACTTAAATATATTCATTAAAAAGTATAGTCAATATACTGAAAATTATTATTATATAGTGTATTGGTTAAGAAATTATGTCTCGGAATAAAAAAAAAGTAATCACATGATTGATTTAAACAATTCAAAAGAATTGTAATACATATTTTTCTTAATATCTACAGATAAAACTACATCAATTAATTTATTTTTATTTCTTGAAATTTAAATGTATTTTTAAGAACTCTGCTGTATTTTCTTTTATAGAATGTTAATATATATATATCAAATAAAAATAGTACCTAGGTATTTTTTAATTCTATTCAAATTCACAAAATAAAATTGATATAATACAATTAATTTTTTTTTAAATACTTTAAGAAAAATTATAAAAATAGAACCTTATTAATGACTATCTGTGAATAATAAAATTAAAATAATAAGTATTCATTTTTAAATAAATATTTATTAGCTTAATTAAGTTTTAATATCAAATATAAAAATAAAACAATATTTATTATAAATGAAATAACAATTGTATTAACTAATAATATATTAAATATAAATTTAATTATTAAATACATTTTAAAATTATAAAGCTGGGAATTGATTTACAAAATAAAATCCATACAAATTACAATGTGTTTCCCATTAATAACTTTTCCACTAAATTAAAATGGTTGAAATGAAATAATTATTACTAATTGTTATAAAGCCAATTATTATAAGCCATAGTGTCATAGTATGTTTTAATTCACCTTTAATTGTTTACAGTTAAATAAGTAATTATTTTAGAATTTATATACAACTTATTAAATGTCAAATATACAGTTTGATCCATAAACATATAAAGAAATGGACTGATAGTAGGAAAGAGTGGTGTGGGGACCAACATTTTTAGAAATAAATAGCATACAACCATAAATTTTATACTCATAACCCTATGAATACAAATCAGATCCATTATAATGGACATTGGTGACAGTATAAACTATGTACAATGAAAAAATATAATATGTATATAATTGTACATTTATCAGTCATTCAGTTACTTAATCGTGCCCTCTATCTCGGCCCATAGCTTTTAATGTTAGAATTATATGCAGGGCTGGTCTATGCATACAATCAGTTGAGTAGTGAATGGGGTTTTACAACGCCTAGGTGTCATGGTAGAAATTTTTTAGAGGGGAGGAGGGGTTGAATACATTATAATAACCAATATCATAAAATAAAAATTAAAATATTTAGTCGCATAATAATTATAATAATTACATATTATTTTTACGAGATAAAGAGTGAATAGGTACTGATATATATGCTGTGCATGATGGTTTATAAATGTTCACCATGCCACAGCATACAACTTACATAGCACAGGTCTATTGACTATATTCTGTCCATCTCTTTCTAAAAATATTGGTACTTGAAAATCTATAGCAGGGTATGATGGATGTGCAGTCCATATATTATTAATTTGTCTGTGGTTTGATCAAATGAATACTAGTCAATGATAATCCAATTATTGTTAAATGATTGGTTGACTAATCCAAAATTAATTTTAAAAAAAATATGTAATAAATATACATATTGAAATAATGCATGATTTAATATCACTCCGTATCGATTACCCAATACTTAGGAATAAATATGGTAATACTTATAAAAATTTAGTGGCATTTATTTGTTATTTGCTAGATTAAAGTACAGATATTATGCTTTATTAATCATTTAAAAAACAGTTTTAACTCACCACTCTTGAGATAAATTTCTTTGGATTGAGAATATGATGCAAGTTGAGCCATATTGACAACAGCAGCCCTTCCCATCGTGGCAATACACCCTCTCCACCAAGTAGCAATACCTTCTTCCCTCGCAATCCTGGCCAATGCATTGAACACACTAGTATAACCACGTCTTTCAGACAATGGCAATTGTCCATCGGACGTCATTCGTATGAGAGCTACTTCAGCCGGAGTACCGACAGCAGCGCCAGTCATCCCAGACACCAGGGCCAAGCCCAGTTTCACCAGCAGGTTAGGCGGTTTGTTGTCTTCCCTACAGGAGTAAGCAACAGACGCGTTGTTCATAAGCCGATGTAAATGTCAGTGTGTTCTGGCAACACTCACCCGGTCATCATTGTGAACAACGAGTTGTACATGCCCAACCGTGTGGTCGAGTAAGTGGCTTGTCTGAGTATGCCAGCGGACAGTCCCGGATAAAAGGCTGTCACACCCTTCTCTTTGATCATGGAGCGCACAATGCCGCCCATGGACTTTTGCGCTTCGGTGGCAGTGACGTCGCGTCCGGCCATCTGCATGCGGTTCTTCAGCACGTCCAACGGATGCACTATGACGGTGGCCACGGTCCTATGTTACATATTGTTAGCGATAAATAATAATTTTGCGTCCGCCGGTGTGGGCTGGTACTTACGCGGATAGGCCACCGTTCAAAAACTTGACCAAAGGCGGCAAGGGCACGGAATCGCTCATGACGGCGGGTGTGTGTGCGTGTCGTCCACTTGCTCAAAGTAATGTACAGGAGCTTTAAAAGCGCTTCTTGAACATGTCACTGCGACGCTCACTTCAACAACCGCCCGCAGTGAACGTACGTCGCGGTCGTAAGAAACTCGAGGACTGCTGTGTCTGCGTATTCGTTTTTAAATAATTTACTGTGGCGCGCGCCACCATTTGCGATATCCCCACCGAGTTCAATTGATCCGCAACCGGCCAGTCGGCGTGAATTCAACGGTACGGGTGGCGGGTGACTAGGGAAGAGTGAAACCAGTAATTGAACAAAATTAAAAAAAAAACATTCAACGGTCGCCACCGAATACTATAAAGAATAATAATATAATATCTATCCTACACGTTAATTACATTATTTATTATTATTATTATTATTATTATTATTATATCGATTGCCAAAAAAATATTAATAGGCAATATATGTGTATACACATTGACGATTCTGTGTGATAACTGATAACCATAGGCGATAACTCGTCGCAAAGCGCAGAATGATATAAATAAACGAAAAAATGTTATTATCGTGCCGCAAGGACGAGTTCGTGGGAGTGCGGATCACCTCGGACGTCAAAAACGCTCGGAGGAGTTAGCGCGGGAAACAGCTGACCGCGGGTATACGCACTTTCGACCATTAATTAAACTACTAATGCTATAGTTAAACTATTACTTGCTGGTTTATATTGTTTATAATTTTTACGATCGAAGCGCGAGCCTCGAAGGTGTACATGTATATTATGGTGCACGCGGTTTCGATACGAACAAAAGGCTTCACGATAATTATTTTATTATCTATTCACATTTAATATTTTCCGGGTACTCGCGAGTCGCGGTAGATGATATCAGTGGATCAATGGCGCCCGCAGGGGGGTGCCGGTGGCGGGATGGCATGCCCGCCCCGCTATTTTAGTTCATATTAAATATCAATTGTTTTATACTTTTTTCACTTGTACAAAAAAAAAAATAGTTTTACATTTTGACTTCACCCCCCCCCCCCCCCACGAACCACGATTTATATTTCTGCGGTCGCCCTTGTTGCGGATGCGATTAACGTAATTACGTATTTCGTACATAACTGAATATAACTAACAGGCTAGACGGGCTAAACACTAAACAGCAGGCCCTATTTATATGTGCACCACGACACAATGTGCATCACGAATGTGCACTACGACTTGAATATGTACGCAAAACGGTCTACGAGACAAAAATTAAATAATATGACAGCCACTAGGAAATACGAGTATTTCCTTAATTGTTTTGAATTTGAAGTAAAGTTACCGATGTTATCTGTAATATAATTTCTTTTTATTTGTTTGCAAACATTGTTATCAGTTATGTAAATAGATTTGTGTACAAAGACAGAAAAAATTTTTTTTTTCATTGAGATTTCGTTTTAACTAAATATTTCATAATAAACGTGCATTGTTATGATTTTAAATAAGTATTAAAAACTAAAAAGTTGATATTAAATTTTTATTAAGGATTAATAAAAATATTAGGTACAGGTATCTATTACTCATATATCTATTATTCCCCATATTTTTATTTTTTAAAGTTTGTTAGTACTAGGTAATAATTTTATGATAAATTATATAATAAACTATGCGCATGTCTATATCAGTGACGTATACATACATTTTGTATGGGAAGGGTGGGGATCAGTAACAAACAAATTATCATGGAAGGAACATTTTTTAACCTAGGTATGTCTGTACATTAAAATAAAAAAAGACTTATGGAAGCGGAGTCTGACCCCCCCCCCCACACACACCCCCCTTTGTAAATGTCACTGGTTAATGTATATGAATATTATCAGACTTTAAAACAAGTATTGTATCCTACATACCTAATTTATAAATACAAATGTTATGCGAAAAGCTTATTACTCAACTATAAACATTTAAACAGCCAAACAGGTATTTGTTATTGGAAGTTATATAGTATAAATACTAAATAGGAGGTAGTAAAACACGATTGCGAACAATTTTACCAGCTAACTTTTAAACAACGTTGTTGCATCGATTGTTACTGATTACAAATTAGTATAATATTACATTTTTATAAATTAATGAATTCAATTTTTTATTTATAACTATAAACTATTCAGAAATTTAAAATGACATAATTTTACAGAGACTACTAAATACACTATATGTCTATAACTTAAAAAAGATTTTTTGTCAACTATTTCAAAA
The DNA here is from genome assembly GCA_014851325.1 of Pentalonia nigronervosa. Taxonomy (NCBI): domain Eukaryota; kingdom Metazoa; phylum Arthropoda; class Insecta; order Hemiptera; family Aphididae; genus Pentalonia; species Pentalonia nigronervosa. Next base: position 52,905 of record JACXSJ010001923.1, on the reverse strand, counting down.
AATGTAATTATTTTTAAAAATATATTAATAATTTGTCAATATTATATAAATCAGTATATTCTATATACATTTGTTTTTGTTCGCAATCGTGTAACACCACTAAATAGGTACCTATAATAATACTATAGTCGCAATGTTAACATTCGTATAAAACGCTGTGTAACGCACAGTGCAGTTTAAAAGTTAAATCGGTACCAAAAAAATAATTCACTGTTATTATACTTTATAGTCTTTATTAGTAGTCAAATCGATTTAGTGTTAATCATCATTTAAAAATTACTATTAAAAAATTAATATCATTTATGACTGAAGGATTAGGTAATTATAAATTTGTTATTCCAAAAATTGCAAGTGAAAACGTATAATGAGATAAGTTTACACGCTTGTATTACCCAATATCCTGTTCTAAAGCTTGCAATACATAATATTCAATTAAATACCTAATACTCGTTATAGCGTATAGTTAAATACAATAATACCATCCGTCATTGATCACTCGCATGATTCCACTTTAATGTATGTGATAACTGATAGTGATTTTTTTCAAGAGCTTATAGAGGACGCGCAACACTATATATTATATTAAATATATTGCTATTTTAAATGCTATAAGTACTAAATAGGTAGCAAGAAAACGTTATCAAGTTTTGAGGATACAAAATATTAAATACCTGCAGCTTTAAATCATACTATATTCAACATTTAAACTATTATTTTTGAGATGATTATATTTATCTATAATAATTAAAGTTCTTTTTTAGTTTTACTTGTCATACCTACCTTGAGCGACTAAGCCCGAGGTCGTGTAATCTGCGCAGTGGCAACCACGCTAATGCAATGAGTATAATATGCGGTATAAGTAGTTTCATCAATCGTCCCAAAGTACCCCCATAAGAATTTTATGTTTAAATTGTCTGTCTCTTTCGCTCAGTATAGTTTTTTCGTAAACAAAGTAACCCAAAATAATATATTGAATTTCTTAAGTTCAAACTGACTATATAAATAGAGGCGAAAACAAGCTCTCCGGTTTTTATAATTTATTTTTAAAATAGTAACAGTTAGATGTAGCACGAAAAATAAAAGAAAAAAAAATTAGAATTTTTTTTCATTCAAAATATTTACTGCCAAGTACCTACCTACTATTACCAAAGAAATATTCTATCATAAACATGAATGTCTGTGTCTAGACTTAAGACACGTTCGTTAAAATAACATTAATAATGTATATAATTTTATAGAACATAATTTAAGTATTTATACCCAATAGTTAATAGGTAATATTTTTTAGACAATATTTATAAAGAAAAATAATATTACGATAATAATTTTTTTTATTTTTTTGTTTTGGAGAAGCTTGAAAGAGTCTAATCATTTTTTTCAATTCGATTTTTAGTTTATATTTTATTTAAAATCTTTTTTTTTTTTTTTAAATACAAATCGCGAATACATTAAGATATTCAATGACATCTTTTGTGCAGACTACAGACGAATTGTAAACCTGAATAATTTACTCTAAATTACTATTTACAATATAACGTTCATTTGAACAAACGGACTGTTTCATAAATTAGTTTTCACCGTTTAAATTTTAAAACATAAAGTAATGTCATTGTATAAACTATATAAAGCTGGTTATTACATACGGAGCGATTCAAATGGACATTTGAGCGTTTTTAAATCGCCTACCACATTATAATAGGTATATAAAAATAAACGAAATAAATGCAATCGTCCCGTGTGAATTTTACTATATGTACCTACATTGAAAATAGTAAAATAAATGGTTTAATTGTAGTGTTTAATCGCGACCGAACGTATGTAGTATTAATATTTACTGTTTAAATTTGGCTATCTAACCTAACCCAATACACGTGTTTTATTTCGGGTCATTTGTGTAATTATTCATTTACAGATTTTATTACAGACCACATGGCCCCCTCACGTAAAAAAATTATAAAATTATTTTTATATTATTACCTTATTGCATTAGGACGCAGTCATGCGAGTTAATTAATTGTGAATTAAACCGTACTTACATAACAAAAATATTAATTAATATTGTCACAAAAATAAGTATAAGGAAGGTATCACAAATAATAATTAATTAATAATAAACTAAACAATAATAAAGTACAAGTCTTTTTCCATTATGTCATAGCAATAAAAAACCAAACGTGCATTGTGCACAGACGCACAGTAATACATTATATACACAAGGTCACCAACACGTGATTTGACACAATTTATAAATAATTCATCATATACTTTTCTTATACTTGTAAACAGTTAATATAGTTATGGAACGAATTATATTTTTTGGTGTAAACGTACATGTATTTTATTTTTAGTATTTACATTTGATACTCGCCGTCATAAATTAATTTCATTAAAATATTCAGACATAAAATATACGGCCAATACGGGTCAAGTAGGTGTTCAAGTCTTAAATTGTCATCAAAGTTATTAAACTGTATACAGTACGTCAGTACTACAGTAGTTATAGGTACGCAGTGCACTAAATATATTATGTTATACTCGTGAGTCGTGACTCGTTATATACACAATATGGCACTCCCATGCTCTGTGTTTATAACTCCATTTATTATGAATTGTCAGTTATCACTCATCAAAAATCACAATACTCAATAAAATCATATCAAAAAAAAGATGGACAAGTGGGTACCACTCTGCTGTATATTAGGTGTCGTGAGGTTCACTGTTATATGAATGTGATAAATTTGAATTCATAATATAAAATCATTGTACACAAAAAACGATTTTGAATGAATACGATCTGTCGTCTTAATTACTAATTATACTTTATGATATTATTGTTGTTAAAAGTAATTAATTTTACTATTAAAAATACAGTAGGTAATTGAATTAATTTTTACCAAAAACATTGTATTTGAAAATGTCATTGTGCGTATAAAGTATATAACTATATACTTTAAAAGTTTCAAGTACCCACGAATAATATTTTTTAATTACAAAGACATAACTATAACATAGTTATTTTTCGTTTGAGTACATCATTTCCCCCAAAATTTGAGTTTAAAATGTATATAAAAATAACCAAATATAATGTCCGGTGAAGGGTTCATGAATCTACAGTTATTTTTTTTTTTACACCAAAATACAAAACCGGTTTTTGTATACAAATTCCAGTTTTTTTTTTTTGTTTTGTCCAATGCTTTTAAAAATTACTGAGAATTTTTTGCTTTTGGACACCCCAAAGTCTTATATAGATTCACTTTCCTACCAGAAAAGATGTATGATGAAGAAAATCGAATGACTTTTACTGTCTAAAAAGATGATGACAGACACAAAAAAAACACACATCATTGTAAAATCAATACATTCTTCACTCTGCTTAGAATTTAAAACAAAATTTTTTTAAATTTTAATTAACAACATTAACATTATTTCCTAAATTGAACATTAAACTATGATAAAGATAGTACCTTTTCGATGGTATCTCATTGGGGGGAGGGGGGTTAAGAATATTAAATAGGTTAGTCATCAAGGCCCTTCACCTCCCTACTTATTGTTGACAATGGTGCTCCTCAACAAATAGAGCATACCTTTCTCAAACAATTGTTAATTACTTTTTTGAACATTTCACGTATAGGTTACATGCGGCGATAATATATTAAAAATTAATAGATAATAAATTAATATAGTATTCAGCATACGTAAGACGTATTTCGGTATACTTACAAGTATCTGTTGACCGGCTGCATCACATATTATTCACATGTACACTCATTACATAATAATAATTAATATTTAGTGTGCACGAAAAGTTATGAATATATATATAATATATTATATGACTTATGATTAATCATTATTAATAAAAACATTTTCAATCATTTAACAGATTTCATTCACACTGTACTACTGCAACCATCATGGTACATACATAAACCGTATCGCGTGTAACAAAGTACACGCATATTTATATAAAAGCCTATATGTCACTATTATAATTATCAGTCATAGTACCTAGTTCTGTCTATATCTAGTTAAAAGTCTTTTAAAATTTAAAAGTCATTCATGTCTTTCTATAGGGTATTTATAGTTATACAATCTTTAGTCTATTACACACACACACACACACACACACACACACACACACACACACACACACACACACACACACACACACATATAAGAAGCAATAATCGTATAATGTATATATTATGTTAATTGTCCTGACTTATGACTTATGACTTATAGTTATATATTATAACAGTTACATGTACCTTAATATATTATGACGTTATGCAAAATTTAAAAATAGTATATTCCACTATTCTAATGAGTGATTTATAATATTATTCAGCAATTCAGCATATAGATATGTTGTTAATTGGTAAAATTTGATTTAAATATTGTAATACACTCCCCTAAACCTACAATATAGTATCAATAGAAACATTAAAGTAACGTATTGGCTTTAAAAATTTTAAATACATAAATATTTATTTTAAACTCTATATGTTTTTATTTATAAATGTATAATTATTATAGTCAATAATATTATACGGACACACGCACTTTTATTATTGGGTAGGTATTATATACATGATAATTTTTTTTACAGCATAATATTTATGTATACCGTAACCGTATGTCCGCGTATGTATATATTGTGTATTATCACGACGAGCGATGACATAAACACATAGGTATATGCGTATTTGTATATACGTTTTATGTCATTATATGACTTATGTATTTATGTGTATAGGTATACCTACATACATATCTTATTGGGATAGTTATATAATGTGTCTACCTATAGTTACTATAATAATACACGGTAACAACGTACTCATATACGAGAATAAAATAAAACAAAAATAATTCCTAAAAGAACTTCTTATATTTTGGTCGAGTAATCATTTTCTTTTACTCGTTAAATACCAAAATATAATATATACCTATTCAGACTATAATATATTAAACATAAATTATAGATTATAGGTACAAAATGTGTACATTTAATGTACAATCAGTATAGAAGGACCTCTAAAAACCTTATCCGTCAAATCACACGACTTTTTGACCCCTAATGTATTTTGCCTATACCCATACCAAAGTCGTTTATTAAATAAAACGCGTTATTAAAAAACAAAATTTTCAAAGTTTCGATGTGCAATTATTTATATTATTTATTCGTATACAGTAGGTACTACCACGTACCAGAGTATATGAAAATTAATATATATTTTCGTATCATCGTGTATGCAGTTATATTCTTACTCTATACATATAATTAGAGTGTCTCCACAAGTCAATACACAGATTGTATACATCCAAACACTCAGCTCAATATTAGAGGCATCCAATTTTAAGAAATTGTTATGCACACGAACATACGATAATATACCATTGGCAGTGCCATAAAAATATAGGTACAGGCGGTGCACAACATTATGGGCCAGCCGGATCGAAGGGCCCATAGCGGTCAATACATATTTTATTTTTTTTTCATTTGCCAATTAATTTGATTCATAATAATTTTATTATTATCTTGTATTTAATTTCATATAATAAAAATGTAAAAGCCTGGTTCGTTTTTACTTGAAATAGTTTATCAACACTTAAATTGATAAAAAATTACTTGAGAAATTCTACTTCACAAAAAAGGTTGAGTAATATATCAATATTAAGTATTGAAAGAGATCGTACCGACTGATAAAACCAATATTTAAAATATTATTGCTGACTTCGCAAATGCTAAATCTCGGAAGAAATATATTTTTTTAATACTTAAATATTATAAAATATGTAATAAGTATGATATTATATTATATAACAATAATAATAATTTTTTTTCTATAGCATTACATAGATATCAAAATTTTTATATTTGTTGTAAATTATGTTCGTACAGTATTACAGTATATATTATATTTAAATATTAAATAATTTATCTTACCTACCTATTATAGTTTTATATTCTGAGCTGAGTGATGAATGTATGGATTTTACAATGTTGTGTGTGTGTTTTTTTTTTGTGATTATCATCACGTTTTATGGCAGTAAAAGTGCTCGGATATTTTTCATCAGCATCTTTTCTGAAAGAAAAGTGAATCTAGTGGGTACTTTGGGGGGTCAAAAGTACAAAATTCCCAATAGTTCCAGACGCGCCGGAAAAAACAAATAAAAATTAAGCAAAAACAGGAATTTTTTTGCAAAGTAAATTCTTAACAAAATTTATTTTTATCTTTAATATAACAAAAGAAATAATGACCGTAAATACACGCAATTTTCACAGAATGTTTATTTAAGCATTTTCTATTCACCATAAAATTTTCAAAATATTTTGACATTTTTTGAGCTATTTATAAACATAATATATTTTCAGTTTTATTTTTATTTTTTTATTATTGCCAATAAACATTTTTTCAGTCGATCAAAAAACTTGAAAATGTAACACAATGTTCTTCATAACTTATTTTAAGTGAAAGTTAAAAAAAAAAGTTGAGCATAAGTTTCTAAAAATTTTTTATAGCATCTAAAGTTGAAATTTCGAGAAAATACGTAAAAATTACGACATTTTGCAGTTTTTTTTCTAAATTTTTCTATTCAAATCTAAGATTTTAAAATTTAACACAAGATTATCTATAAGTTTTTCTACCCTTCTTAAAAAGAAAAAGTTTATTGAAAAGTCAAAATAATTTTTTATGAACGTTTGAAATTAGGCATTGGATAATCATCCGTTTTTTTGGGAACGATTTTCTTATTATGATGTAATTCAAAAAGAAATAATTGAAGACGTTTGAAATTTTTACAAAATATTTAAAATATAATTGTTTTTAGACATTTTATATTAAAATTTTTGACATCCAAATATTGAACATTTTCAAATTATTTTGTGGTTAAACATTTATAAAATGCTCAATTTTTATAATTAAGGTTTAAAATTCAAAATAAGGTTTTTTGTAAGTTGCTCTAAATGCAGTTTTAAAAATATTTAAGATTTGTATCTTAATTATATTTTTGTATTTGTATGCACACTTTATTTTATAAGCATTTAAAGTTCAAATATTGACCAAATTTATCAAAATCTCGAATGTTTGCAAATTATTTTGTAGTTAAAAATGTATAAAATGATCAGTTTTTATAGCTAAGGAATGAAAGTTTAAAACAAGGTTTTTCATAAGTACTATTATTTAATAATATAACCAAAAAATCAAAAAATTAATATTTTATAGACATTTTAAATTTAAATTTAGACGAAATTAGATATTTAAATGAAAAATAACGATGATATTTATTTCATTATAATTTAAAAATGTTTTTCGTTTATGATTGAAACTTTTAAAGTATATTATTATATATTTTATACACTTAATTAAATTTTCATATGCATTGTTTTCTGCAAAAATTAATTCAACCTACTGTATTATTAATAGTAAAATTCATTATTTTAATAGCAATAATATCATAGAATACACAGGGTTATATAGGCTGACAGACCGTTTTCGCTCAGAATCGCTTTCCGTATACAATGATTTATATCATTGAATTCAAATTTAATACATTCATGAAAGTAATCCATTCTACACATACTATACAGCAGAAGCGGTACCCACTTGTCGACCTTTTTTATTAATAAAATGTACCCAGTGTAAAACTGTGATTCTGTATATTACTTTGAAGCTCTACTCAGTATTGTTTCAATGAGGAAATTATTTAATTATATCGGTTCTTTAAAATTCTATACCACCATCAACAGTATCCTATCTAAAGAGTAAAGCATAGGTATTTATGGTGTGAATTTACTCCGTATATTTTATAAATTAATTTCATGATGCTCAAGAAAGAGGAGCCCATACACAGTTATTTTCACCTAGGTCTTTGGCTCTCCAGTTACGACACTGACCATTGGACATTATTAATGTTTTTCACTATAGACTGTAACCATTGGTACCTATAATAAATGTATATCATGTATATTTTGTAAAACGTGCGTATGTATATATATAGGTATATGTAAACGGCAAACCACCGCTGCAGAAAATACTGTCAGTATCATTTATACAATTTACATTATATCAATTTAATAATACATATAATACTTGTGTATTTATAAAATGCGTACCTACAATATTATGACATTATCGCCGTGCCACATTTAACTTGGGTTTATTAATTATTATCATTGAGTTGTTCTTAGTTTATTTTTCCTAGTCTTTCGAATTTAACAACGTGGACGAAAACAGGATTCAAAATATAATATATTATAAGATCGTAATAGATACATATAGCGCAGTGGTTCTCAACGGGGGCGATATCGCCCCCCAGTGAGCGGTGAACTAGTTTTGTGTTGTAGGGGGTGACAAGCGTGTTCACGCAAAAACGTACATAGTGCGACCTAAAAATAATACATACTTGATAATCCATATAACTATCAGTCACTAATAGGTACTATGTTTGGGCGCAGTATGAAAAATTTACCTGAAAATTGTTAAACACGTTTGGGCACAAAACTGTAACTAGTAATCTAATCTAATAAGCACTTAATCGTCTCTGATCTGTAGACTATGTCTTAATTATTGGAACATACATTAAATAAATACAAAATATCAGAAATTAAAAAAAAAAATAGGTGCATACAAAAATTAAGACGCTTTATGGCAAAAAAAAAAATAATAAAAAAAATTAAATGACACAAAAGGATGGGATTAAATACATACTTTAAAGTCATTTAGGTATCTCTCAAATTAAAATATTCAATTGACACATGTTATAGGAATAGTTTCAATTTTTATAATTAAATAAACTAATGAGTAACAAATCTATAAACCTATTAAAGCAAGAAAAATCTGTCAATTCACAACATTACTAACATCCAAAGGCACACGTAGACTTATGATTACTATTTTTGACCAGCCCCCCTCACCAAATAAAAATTAAAATGTATTTTAATTTGATATTTTCAAATTCTAGTAGTCAGGTTGAAAAGACAGAGAGATAGTCTTTTTTGACCAATTTTTTGGTGTCTACTTAAACAAAAACTCCATGTATGGTTAGGTCCCACAAGCTATACCTGAGCACACATCTATGCTAACATCAATAATAAACACATCTAGCTAACATCTATTAGCATTACTTAATTTATAATAGGTCATTCACGCATTAAACATAAGTAAAAATAAGAAAACTTGACCATTTTGATATTTAGACATGTAACAGAGTTACATAGGTATTAGAGTTAAGTATTTGATATATTTTATATCAATTATTCATATTGTTTGAAAAATGATCATCTATTGAAAATTGTTTTTTTATTCAATTAAATACATAAATAAGGAATGAACAAAAATAATTTAAATGCAAAATACTTTACTGACTTCATTGAATATTTAAAAAAGGACCATAAAAATATTTTATTTTTAAAACTCATTACACCTCTTCAATGCTTTATAATTAAAAACTATAATTGTTGCATATAAATTATCTTAAAAAAAAAATTACATAATATAACAATTTTATAATTGTACAAAAATAAATTAAATTAAAATTCATAAAATATAAATGTTTACAATATAGATTACTTGAGATGACTTGTTGCTTAAAAATATTCTGTTTATGTTTTGGATCCGACTTTGTACATCAAATAATTATTAAAATTCAATAATTTCAACATTGTTTATATAAATAAAATCACCCTTAAACGTTTTAACATGTTCTTAACATAAATGAACTATTTATTTGAGACATTTTACACACGAAAGTAATTTTAAACAGAGTATTAAAAATATATTATTTGGTCTTTCTAAAATTAATTAAAAATTATTCAATAACATTAAATTTAAATTGTAAACTATATACAACATTGAAGTGTATTTATCTTAAATAATTATACGCCACCTTAATATTTTTCAATGTTAATCTTTATAAAAAATACAGAATAAACAACAATATCATAAAAAGTAGACTGTCAATAATTAAAAATACTATAATGTATTAAACATATAATGATTTTTTTTTTTTTTAATGTGATAAACAAATAGTAAAATTTTTTATAAAAATACAAATTTAAAGTAAACTGTATATATTATAAATAAAATACTAAATGTTACATACTTAATAATATGTGCACTGTACTATGGGCAATAATAGTTAAATTATTTTAGAATACATGTATACAATTTAAAATTGTAATATACAATAATTTTGGCACTAAATGTTCAATAAATATACTATCAAAATTAAATTGTTAACATGTTTAATATAATGAGTTAGTAAAATTATTTCACTTTTGTAGAGATATAGAAGCAGGTTGCAAGTGTTTGAGGCATTTTTATTAAAATATATAGCAAATTTCTTTTTATTTACCATTATTTAATTTGTATGATATTAATTTTTGTGCAATTGATGCTGATATTTGAAAAAAAAAACTTCATGAGGCTTCATGAGTGACAACTCTTGACCAACCTAACTGTTGGTGTGCATATACATTTGTTTTTTATAATAAATTGTAAAACGATTAACATTAGGTACTCTATTCAAAATAAGAATGAACTGCTCAGCAAACAAAGACTGATTATGTCCATATATCTCATGCCCGTAAACAGCTCACACTCCAAAATCTAGTGTAGGCCAGTCACAAAACAGCTATGTATGAGCTAGATATATTCAATCTTATCTCGAATAGAGTATATATTATTTCATAAATATATAATCAAGATGTTAGAGGAACAAAAAATGATCTTGAATTGGTTGCATAGACATAGTGAACACAGTGCACTTTTACCCTGCATATTCTAAAACATTGAGCTGTAAAATACTAATATAATTATATCACTTAGTTACGTGAGCATAGAGATTTAAATAATTAAATACTGAAGGCACTTGTGTAAAAAAATTGTTATTATTTTTTTTTTGTTTAACAAAATATACACCTTAATCTAGGACTAGAATTTGAGAATAATAATGAATAAAATTTTGAATTCATAAGATAGTTGTTTTAACTAGGGTGACCATTTTTAGAAAAGTGAAAAACTAAAAATATTTTCATACATGCTATGCTTTCATTTATTATGTGATCTTTTATTTTTATTGGGACACAAATTTAAAAATGTTAGAAATATTGCTGTTATAGAAGTGATATATAACTTTGGATAGCTATAATTATTCATAGTTGAAACAAAATTTATATAAACAATGTAGAGAATAAATTAAGGTTAACTTTGACAAATTTAAAGGCTTGAGGCACAAGTAAAATTGAATAGACTAATATAAAACTAAACAATGATCAAAACATTATAATTAATAATTACCTTAAACAATTTAAAATACATGGTATAAAAACAAATAATAAATATTTTAAAAACAGTTTATCCTGAAACAGGTATGAAAATAGCTAGTCACATTTCCAACAAAATGGCCAACCATGTCCTAAAGTCACTCAATTACGAATTAATTTGTATTTTAGATGTTGTTATGGATAAATGATACCATTAATCATAGAAGCAAACTGTAGAAAAACAATAATATTTTACTACATTGAAATCTTATTAGCTCAAAACTCAAGAGTAAAAAACCTTACAAACATCATGTAAAGTGTATACAGAGTATAGAAAAGATTAAATTGCACATATCAAACCTTGCATTAGAATTCATGTTGATAAAACACATTTAAAAAATTTTTAAGTAGGATGTGCAATTCACTAATGTACTCTGTTCAGAATGAGATTGTACCTAAGCGGCCTACTTGTGCACATAAGCATGGCTTTGTTCCACAGCGCTAACCTCACGAGCTTTTGTTTTAGTATAGGTAAAGTAAGCATCTGACCATCCGTGAAGAAAATTGGTCACTGCCAAGATACAATCTTATACTGAACAAAGTAAAAATTTACCATGATTTAATGATTTTAGTCAATTTTAGGTATGAATTTTTTAGTTTTGAGTTATCAAGAAGTCATTGTTTTAAGTTTTTCCCTTTTCTTTTTCAACTTCCATTTTCTCTTCACCTTTATTATTATTAGTACACTCATCTTTAACGTTACCTTTGTCATTGGATTTATCTTCTATTAGTTCAGATTTTTCTTCAATTTTATTGGCAGGCAATTTCAGTACGTCAGGTGATTGAGCTACAGCTATTGAAGCCTTCTTAACCTGACACTGTCTATTATGAGTATATAAGGGGTTGAAAAGTACACTAACTGACGGTGGCAAAGAATTGTGATAAGCTGATGAGGGCGGACATAACTCAGACATGGCTTTAAGAAAATCTTTTGTATCTCCCGAATCACCATTTGAATTATTTGGAAATGTTCCATACATGAATGGATTCAATGGATTGGTAAATGGATTATGATTTGTTGGTCGAACGGGTAGTAGAGCCAAAGAATGAGCTAAAGTATTTTTTTTAGGAACAGGTTTTTTGGGTTTTTTAGTTGGAGCAGAAGGCATAATTGGACATAATGTTTGAGGATTAATCTTCATTAAAGGCACATCAGCTAACCTCTTTAAACTGTCTTCAGTTTTATCTTCATCTTTTTTATCATCTCTTGATTTGAAAAACTTTTGACACTTTTTATCAATTCCATTGATTTCTTTTTTTTTGGCTAAAACTGAAGTTTTTGATATACTTGGATTCCAGTGTTTTGTTGGAGATGTTAATGTTTTATATTTAGTTCCTTGTTTTTTAATTTTTTCAACTATAGTGTCTAATTTTGGTTTGGTCTTTTTTATTTTTGACCCAGGGTAAACTTTTAAGTTTTTTTTCTTATCGTCATCTTTGTCGTTATTTATATCCCCAGGTTTAGATGGATTTTCAGTTTTAACTAAATCAGTTGGCTCTATAGTAACATTAGCTTGTATTGTTTCTCGACTCTGGTTAATATTTGTAACTTTCATGATACCATTTTCACTTATTTCCAATTGTACTTCTTTGGAATCTGGAACTTTCTCAACAACCATAAGGTTTTCATCGATTTTTGGGAGTTCTCCAATGTGTATCTCTGTATTGACTACATTTTGATGCAAATCATTTGGTTTTTCTTCAGATTTTGCATTGTTCTTTTTAGACTCATCTGTACTTTCATCGTTTGCTACTTCGTCATTTAAAAGTGGTTCAATTTCAATTTTAAGAATTCGATAAGTTATTATAAGTGGATTTTTCTAAAATTAAAAATATTATATAATTCCAAAATATATTTATTGAGTTTAATATATCTAATTGAGTTAAATATTTACCCTTTTCCAATCAAACATGTAAACAATGTCCATTAAGGTTAAGTGATCATCTAGTAAATAATTTTGGTAGAAAAACTCTACATGATGATCAGTTGGTATTAATTCATATTTATTGTATACTAATTTTTTTAAATTTATAACTGTCAATGATGCTGGGCACCACAGATATCGTTTATGTTTATCTTGTATATTCTGTGCAATAAAAAAATATATATATACATAATTTAAATAATTCTTTGAGATAAATTTGAATATACTTTTTTACTTTTTTGTCAATTTTTTCACATTCATAATAAAGACATATACTGATTGCATCACTGGCAGCAAATATATGATAATCATCAGGTACAACACCACGGCTCATCGGATCCCTGGGTAAATACACTTTGTTTAGACTGTAGAAGTTTCTTCTCATCACCATTTCCTCTATAAAAATAATAATACAATTTTGAATTATTTTAATATTAATGTTTTAATTGATGAAATGTTGTTACTCACTTTGAAATAAAAGTGGGACAAGTTTGTAAACAATATTTTGCAAGATGTGGTCTGGCCGGATATTGGATAAAGGCTTTGATTTGTGGACTAATACATCGCATATTGGACAATATTTGTTTCGTTCGAGATACTTGACAATACAACTTCGACAAACTAAAATATATATATAATAAATTTAACATAATATACAAAATTAATAATGTATTAATTTATATTAATACTAGCTGTCCTGTCCAGCCAGGCCTAAGTCAAATATTAAATTAACATTAACTTAATGTTAATTTAAGTGATTTACATGCACCTAAGCCACTTAAGTAGGCAATCCACTACACCGGATCACAGACAATATGCGAGCAGTAAATTATCAGATAGGCAAATTCATGAAGTGCGTAAGTGAGTGAAATCAGAATTAGGTAGGTATATGAAAACATTGAAACGGTTACCCATGTCAAAGATTTGTTTTTTTTTAAAATTTATTTCTAAAAATCTGTTTAATATGCCATATTTTTACAAATTTTAATAGTGATAAAATATGTAGTTAATAACAACCTAATAAATAAACAAACATTATGCATAAATCACATCGAAAAAATCACTTTCAATTTTCAATTAACTTATAAAATTGAAATTAAGCCTAAAACGTGACTCGCAATATACTCTTTCATTTAAATAAAAAATAAATGAAATCAGTAAAGGCGTTCTCGAGTTACGGTGTGACCAAAGGAAATAGGGATTCATTTATATATATATATATATTTATAGATAGATTTAATTTCAGTGAAAAATATTTGCTACAGATTTAAACAAAAAAATAGCATAAAATATGAGGAAATATTTAAAATAATTATTGTAGGTAGATAGGTAAAACAATAACAATATATTAATGAAAATTCAAAACTGTGTGTAGACTTTATTTTAATGACCATGGTCAGAAATCTAGGCATGGCGAAAATTCTACAGGCATAGGTACTTTATAGTATATTCATAAAATGTTCTGTCAAGTAGTAATGTAACAATGTTGGTACATATAATTTAATTTTTTAAGAAGATAAGGGACACCACTGAACATGTTTGTGTGGAGTTATAGATATATTAGAGTGCGTAATTTTCAATTCAAAGGTCACTTAATGTGATTCTAACGTATCCTTCAAAAGGGAATGAACACGATGGGGTGAATATTAATAGTAAGGTACATAATAGCAAAACAACTATGCATCAACGAAACAATAAAATGTCAATGTTTGGCAATAACTGAACGTATAAATTACTCACAAGAATGCAGACATTCGATCACCGTCGTGGCGTCCACAAAGTATCCACCGCACAGAACGCATAGTAGATGTGGATTTAGGTCGGTGACCTTCGGCTTACAGGATTGCATGTTGTGGTTGCTGTGATCATCATAACGTCGTTACCGTGACGCGTTCGCGTCTACCTGGACAACAGCGGAAATACGGATTAGACGTAGTTATTGTGTTTGCACAGCTACTAAACTTACCTAGGATCATCACCGGCATCGTAGTCAAATTATTTCCAAGACCACTATTTATATTTTGTGGGTCAACGGCGAGACCCTCATAAGTCGCGGGTTTTCTCGGACAACTAATGCACAGGTCCGCGAATTTTCAAGCGATTTTTTTTTAACTCTATGCGATCTGCCGACCGAAACTTTGACGGATTCGAACGGCACGTCGAAACAAGAACAGAAAGCGGAAGTAAAAGCTCCGTCTGCAACGCAGACGCGAATAAACACTGAGGTCTGCGAGCTACGAAACGAAAACAACAAAAACAAGTTGTCCGTTGACAAGGCGTTAACAGCAACAACTGGCGCGTTTGTTCCATGAGAAATTTTTTCTCTCTTTCCGAGCGCCAAGCGAAACAAAATACAAATCGTAATTATAATTTATAATATTGAGATTTGAAATTTTTATCACGTAACGATGATCACATAAAATACGATTTATTTTATTTATAATTTCGTAGAAGCGTTAAACTTTGAATCTTTGACCTCATGATATTATCAAGCAGACCTCCGACGTATCGCGACATTTTCTCTCTCATGATTCGGACTGGATTTCTGGAACATAAGCCGTTTGAGGTAATTTTTTGGATGAAGCACAGGCACTAAAGACATAATGGTTGCGATTTACTAGGTGTAGATGTCAAATGTCAGTGCCCATTGACATCACAAAAAACTAAATAACTCCTTAGTGATGATGTCCATCATAATACCATAGAATAAAGATTAGAAAAAAGATAAAAAGGTAAGGTTAATAAAAAAAGGTACATAGCTAAATACACTGGTATATTCTAAACTAAATAATATACAGTCAGCGCAGGCGTGTTTTTAATGTATTTATTATTACGATTGTAATAATGGCTATTTTTTAAAATTAACGTTAACAAAAGTAACATCATCCCTTACTATATATATCACAGTCCATAAAAACAGACATTTATATTATGATACAGACATCTGTAATCTTATATTATTATGTCTTCGTGATCACGTCTAAATAAACCATTTCATCGCTCAGACGACACACACCGGCTTCCACCCTAATCTGGACAACTGTAGTAGCCACCGCCAGCAGCAGACACACGTGATGAGCAACGTCTCATATTCTTTAAATTATAAATATATTCTTTTTAAGTGTTTCAAATAAATCAGTTGTGTTCATTAATTAATATTAAATTATAAGAAAAGAAATATTAGACATATTTCTTCCTCATTTGTTCATCAAGTATATAACAAATCTGCAATCGAATTAGGGTGAGTTACTCGTCATATAATTAAATCTTTACATATATATGCATGTGTATTTATATACGTCTATGACGCGAAAAGCAGACGTTTCGTCCCCGTCGATTATTAAGATAGGACGTTTGGCCCCCGGTGTTTTAAATTGCTAAATTTAAATCGCTTTTTTTTGAACTTAAAATTTCAATTATTTTTAAAACGCACAATTGCAATATAATTTATATTAATATGAGGTGATGGCCACATTAGAAGTATAAAACTAAAATAAAAACAAACAGATTTAAATCCACAATAACCGTATATTGTATAAGCCGAACACACCACATCAACGAATGGTTACAGGCAAAATAATAATGACTAAAAATAGTAATATAACATAATTAATAAAATAGAGAATAATATTATTACTGTTACACTCTGTATAAATATTATAATTTTTATTACATTAAAATCACTTATTCTTTTTCATTTACACAATTATTTACATTTGATATTTCAGTCAGTCACTATCCCTATCACATAAAAATTATTTATATTAGATCACTTATTTTTTTTAAAAAATATAAAATATCATTGTCATTATTACATTTACATTCAATACAAAGTTGTTTTATTTTATCTTCATAATGATTCGTTTTTGGCATATTTATAATTTCATAATTATTATTATTTTTTTTTTTTGTCAATGCAGTCACTCCAGATGCATTGCACATCTGTAAGGACTCAATAAAAATGTTGATGTTGGGGTATCTAATTCTTACAATATTTTTTAATTTATTATTTAACCCCTCAGACACGTTGTTGATTCGATCATAACCTTCTTTCGTGGCATTATACACGTTCCACATATACGGAGAAAATATTGGCGGACGTCGTACTAAGTGAATCGTACCGTACTCTGTTAGAATAGATTTGTAAGTTCCATTAAAGTACGTGGAATCAAAGTACAACAAAATGTCCTTCAATTCTTCAAGTCTTTAATGAATTGAATAGTATTGACATTGCTATTAAAAATTTCAAATACTGAAATACGTGTATACATAAAGAAAATATTATTTAAAAAAAATTTAAATTACCTCTTTTTACAGTATTGGTTGGAAGAAATCCTAGTGCAAAAATCATTTTCTTGAAGTTTTTGTCTTCTTTATATTTTATAGACAAAACCAAGTCCTGAACTTTTCGCCAGATGGACTGATTTAAATGATAATAGCATAACTGCGCCGATACTTCATCATGAAATATTTCCTTAATAGCCATTATTAAAGATTTTTCGAAATCAATTGAAATTATGGAAAGCGATACAAATTGGTTGCTGTATAGCAGACAATAATTCAATATAAGCGTCTTTATTTTTACGTTAAAGCAAAGCGTACACAGAAATTATTAAATTGTTTATGCTTGTATGTAATATGTATACTTAGTAGAATTCAGGACAAGTTGAAAATATTCCATCCATATAATTTTAGTTCCAAATAAAATTTCGCAACACGTTTTTGAAGAAAAAATTATAATACGATTATTATTATTTTTGTTGTCAAAAATAAAAATGTCTCAGAATTGAATTCTCCACCGGTTGTATTCCACTGTGTTCCTTCCAATATAATATCGTCCATTTTTGCAATTTTAGGATAAATGTTGCTACGGACACGCCGTAAAGTCCTTTTTATCGAATTTTCTTTCGGAATTGATTATTTGCTCTTATGATAATGGGACCACATTAAGTGCAAAAATTTCTAAACGATATATCATAATTTTGTTTTGCTATGTTCTTCATAACACATTTAGCTATTTCTGCATTTATTAAGTCAGTATTACCTTTATAATCGTGTTCTCCAAATTTTAAAACAAAATTAATTCCATCGTCAGTAGTAAGTGATCCATTACACAACCCTTTGTTGAACACACACCCACCGGATACCAATTTTCACATTTTTTTTTTTTGTTTATAATATAAATAATCGTTGTGCACTATATAATTTCTTCTTGTTTCTTTTCGTAATTAACACTTCCATAGTTCACTAACGTACGCACAATTACACAAACAAACTATTACTGTGTAGTGTATTAGTGTGCACTGTGTGTTATAGTATCCAGGACAGGTATAAAATATTATTTAGTCTTTACAATATAAATAGAAGATAAAAGTGTATAACATTTTTCCAAGGAAAATGTGACAGTGTACTGTCTGATAAATAAATAATAGTGGAGCAATATCATCTGTCGATAAAAAGACTTTCGATTAAGATAAATATCTATCAATAAAGTCATAAAGGTATTTGTAAAATTGTTCTTAAAAATAATTTTTATAAGAAAATTGACTTTAACAATGTTATCCAAACACAATATTCACCAACCAACAAATGTTTAATAACTGTATATTTGTAAATGTATTATATTTGTATATACTTAGTTTACTTATATTATTTTTTTGAATTTATTAATTTAGAACGTAATAAGTTTTTTTCAAAATATTATTATATAATGTGGCCATATTCACATATTAATATAAATTATATTGCAATTGTGCGTTTTAAAAAGAATTGAAATTTTAAGTAAAAAAAAAGGATTTAAATCTAGTGATTTAAAATACCAGGGGCCAAAGTCCTATCTTAATAATAAAGAGGGACCTATCTTAATAATAAAGAGGGACGAAACGTCCGTGAACTCGTTTTTTTAACGGGGGCAAATGTCCTTTAACCGTAGACGTGTATGTGCGCGTGTAAGAAAGTAGTAGATTGGATTGCGTATGTAATAAATATAAATAATAAATAATATATAAGTAAAAATAGTAAATATGTATATATTGCGAAGCACTACATTTTGCACTACTACACGATGTTTTAAGTTATGACTTAAAAATGTAAAAGCCAAAAAGTTAATACATGCTCAGAACCATATTGAGAACATACCGGTGAATTTGACCATAAATAAGGTAGTAATGTAGTATAATATTATACTATATACCGTACCTTTTATAACTTATATACTTGTAAAGTTTTAGTAAAAAAAAATACGCGATAATAAATATAATATAATCACTATAGTGTCTATTGTAATATTGTGTATACAAGAGCCTACATGTTTTTGTGGGACTCAAGCCCCTCTCCGTCCCTCCCAGTAATATGCTTAGTACCACAGGACACAGAATATAACAATTAGTACTAATTATACTAGCTTTTGAGCTGGGGGGACTAAGTACCCTCAATCCTGAAAATAACTTCCCAACGAAGAACTCCGAAAAAAAAAATCATCAAAATCACAGTATTACTCACAACTACTTGAAAATGATTGAACACATATTTTTTAAACGCTAATTACAACATTATTCATATTTAATTACAAATAAATAGGTAGGTTTACTCATTATTTAATGAATATATTATAATATCTAAATATTGTATGAGTTTAACAATTATAAAAAAAATATAATATTTAAGTATAAAGTTGAAAAAAAAAATAAGCTGTTTTTAATGTTTAAAATATATATGTATTCAATTCAATTTAACTTACTCTTATATTATATATATATTTTATTTTAGGGAATTTTTCCAAAATTCTTCGTCGAGTTTTTTTTTCCGTTTACTGGTGGCGCATATTGAGCATTCAGCAATTACTTATTATAAAAAAATACAGTTATTAGCAACTAGCGGATAGTGGTTGCTGCAGCATAGAAATAAGTAATAAAGTTTTATTTAAACAATGTAAACCACCAATATTTAAGTATTAAAATACTAATGACTAAAATTTCTATGGTTGATGTTATTGCAATATTGCTGCTGAGTACTGGTAATTGATCTTTTAAATATCTAAACCGAGCTCGAGTTGAAGTGTCGAATGTGAAACGCTATACAAACTCAAAGGAGGGGTCGTGTCTTGTGCACTATTAGATTCAAAGTCGCGATTGATTACTTGCTTTTTGATTTTGTAACACAACGTAAATTAATTGGTAGGTACGTAACGACGAACTACAGGTGTTAGTGTGTTACTTAACCTTAAAGTGTGATTCCTATGCGCGCGAGATATATATATAGATAGATAGATAGATATATAGATTGGAGGTTCGGATGTTCTGTTATTAATAATAATAATTATTTGTGCCAATGTTTTTCTATATTAAACTCAGAAAATAAGGTATTTGTGCCTGCAGAGCTGATTTGTCCTTAAATTCAACTACACTACACATCTAAGGACTAATGTCGAGTGTGTGATTACGTATTGATAGTACTCGTACGTCATTAATTATATTTCTTACGTTTTTTTGTTTTTATTTAAAAAATAACCTTCTTAAATAGTCGGTTGACAGTATAAATTTTGATAGTTATTTTATAAAAATACTGATATATTTTTATCATGGTAAAATAAAAATAAATGTGGCCTATATAGATAAAATGGTGTGCACCAAAGAGATAAGCCCAAAAAACCAACAATTAAATTTATAATTTTCAAAGTTTTATCTTGTTTTTAATCTGCTTATTCACCACCTACTGTCTATTAAACTTAATTTTCTCATTTATTAATTATTTAAATGCATTAATAATTATATTTTTAGAATCAATATGCTGTGTTCATCAGCACGTTTGCGTCAAAATTTTTATTTAATAATTGGTGTCACAATTGGACTACTTTTTAGTCTTATTGTCGGCCCATTATTAGAAACTGGTTGCCTATTTTCAATATCAACTATTGACAGCGAATCAAGCTCAATCATTTTCAATGATGAATATGAACCTCACATAAATTTGGCCGGCAAACCGCAACGAGCACAAAAAATTCCACAAACTTTATTACGTCCTAGATATTACTCAACAGAGCTTGGAATTCGAGAGAAACTATTTGTTGGAATTTTGGCCAACCAAGCATCTGTAGATGGTCTGGCGGTTGCTGTTAACAAGACTGTTACACATTGGGTGGACAAGACAATTTTTTTTGTTGATGCAGCAGGTGGACATAAGCTAAATGTAACGCTAATGAAAATACCTGGTATAGTTGGTTTCACTGATAGTAGAAGTGTATTGAAGCCGTTTCATATGGTAAAATATATTGCTGACAATTACTTGGATGAATATGAGTTTTTCATGTTGATAAAAGATAGTACATACTTAAATGCAGACAAGCTTATGAACTTAGTTAGGAGAGTTAGTGTCAGTGAAGATGTGTATGCTAGTGGAACTGTAATTGGTACCAATTATTGTTCATTAGGTGAGGAATTAGTGACCTAAAATATGTATTCAACAAATTATAATTTTATATTAAATAAAAAAATTTTAGACGCTGGTATACTTTTAAGCAACTCTGTTATTCGTAAAATGATACCAAATGTCGATTGGTGTGTACGTAATTCTTTCTCTACTTCAGATGATGATAATTTTGGTCGATGTGTATTACATTCAGTTAATCTTCCCTGTCAGACATCTATTCAAGTGAGTAGTATTAAAATTCTTTTTATCAAAATACACAGTTTAATTTGTTTATTTAGGGGCAATCTATAAGCAGTTATCATCTGTGGGAAGCTAAAGATCTCATTAATTTATTAAACCAACCACAACAACAAGAAAGTTTTAATCATGCTTTAACTGTTTATCCAATGCCAAATGCTGAAACTATGTTTAAAACTCATTTAGTATTTTGTAAAATGAATTTAGAAAAATCCAACATGGAAATTGAAGCATTAAGACGTTCTATTGTGGCCGAGTCAAGTTTAGAGCCACCAAGTTTTAGAAAGTTAACTTGGCCAGTTGGAAGTCAATCTGGAAGTACTCCATCCACTCGTTTTGATGTCTTGAAATGGGAACATTTCACTGAAACGCATTTATATTTGGACTCTAGAATAAGCAATATAAGACCATTAAATGAAGCTGAAAATGCTGATATACATGTAAGGAATTAACAATAACTTTACAATTAAATATTAACCATAAATGAAACAAACTAACTACCATTTATAACATGAATTTATTATTTTTGCAGAACGTGTTAAATACTAGCATTGAATATTTAGAATCAAAATATTCAAACAATTTGAAATTTGATCATTTGGTTAATGGTTACAAGAGATTTGATCCGTCAAGGGGATTAGACTATATTTTAGACTTGACTTTTAAAGATATTGTTGGAAATAGATTAATTCAAAAAAGGTATAATTATTTATGTAGCAAAAATGTAATCATTAATATATTAAAAATAAATTGTTTTTTTTTAGTATACAAACTTAAGAGACATACAATTTATTAATTTATACATATTTTTAACAGCTACAGTAATTGATTTTTCAGAGTGGAAGTCAGCAAGCTGCTTGGTAAAGTTGAAATGTTGTCAGTTCCTTATGTAACTGAAAATACTCGTGTGCATATTCTTTTACCCGTGCGTACTAATGAAAAAGAAGATGCTTTTCGCTTTCTACGACAATATAAACAAATTTGTATTGATAAAAAGGAAAAAACAATGTTGATGTTGGTAAGTATGGTATTTAATAAATAAATTAATTTAGTCAAACTGCTTAATTGTTTGTTAATCATACTTTTGATGTTTAGGTTTTGTTGTATGATGCAAATGCCCCAGGGAAAGGTGCAGTTGATGATGTGTTTAAACAGTTAAAAGATGAGGCAACATCTTTAAGTAATGCTCATAAAAAAGATGGAACTAAAGTTGCATGGTTATCAGTGAGAATACCAAATACAAAATTATTAGCACTAAGAGATGCATTATTGGATTTTGCGATCATTGATTTAGCAATCAGAAAGTTTCCTCCGGATGCTCTAATGATGTTAGCTAGACCAAAAATGGAAGTTCGTCAAGACTATTTGAATAGAGTGAGTACTGTATTAAGTAATAATGATATTACTAAAAAAAAAAAATAATAAAATTGTTGTATAATATAGTTTTGACAAATAAAGAAAAAAATAATTGTGAAAAATTATTAATTTTTAGGTAAGAATGAATACTATAATGGAATGGCAGATATTTAGTGCTTTGCCATTTTCTGAATATGATCCTAATCTTATGACATATCCAAGACAAGCAACTCTAGATGTAAACAAGTATTATGGTCATTTTGATCCATTTGATTATGATCATTTATCATTTTATGCAAAAGACTATGTTACCAGTATGTATAATAATGTATTTGAATTACTGTTTGTTTTTTTTATTATGTTCTATAAAATTAAAAAAGTAATTTATTTACTTATTAATTACAATTTTTAGCAAGGAAACGTTCAGAATTATTAATTCCTATAATTCGAGCTGACCGTGATATACATCATTTGGTCTCAGAATCTACAAGTCATGCATTGAAAGCAGTCAATATGACTAACCCATCTGTTTATTCTATGTTTGTGGCATATAGTGAGTGTCATATATTCAGAGCAGTAGAATCTGGTTTACGTTTGCATCATAAACAGAGACATTGTGAATTATATGAAGGGAACATTGTGGATCATACAAGCGCTGCTTTGTACGGCAACTGTGTAAGATCTAGAAATCGAAATGCTGGTTCCAAAGGACAATTGGCTAGACTTGTGTTGGAGTATCAGAACCAATTGAAGTGATTGAGTAAAAAAACTAAATATAATAATAGATTATATGTGATGAGGTTTTTTTATCTGGTACAATCAAATTTTTAAGACTAAATTTAAACTATTAATTTTATATGCCAAAAATGTATAATTATGTTATTTATTAATGAAAAAAAATCAATTTTATTTTAATTTATTATTTTAATTACTTATTATTTTGTATGAGTAATTACTAGATATTAATCATACAAAACTACAAAGGTAATTTATTGTGAATTTTTTAATATAAATATTTTATATTTTGTACTTTATACTATTTTAATTGTGAATTATTAAAATTATTTTATTTATGTTAAAGAGCTGTTACTGTTTTAATTTTTATTTTTCAAACCATATTAGTTATAACATACTTTCTTTAACTCCATATATAGTTTATAGATCTATAAAATTAGAATGGATCTTTTTATAAAAGAAAACAACAAAGTTCCAAAATTCAATGATGGATCTAAAAAGATTCAAAATTATAACTAGTTAAACAAATAAAATAAATTCTAATTTAACTGATATATATTTTGTTATATAAATTATAATTTTAGTTCAAAATGACCATATAAAATTATTAAATTAATCTTTTTTTCTGTATTTTTAATATTTTTCACAATTTTCTAGAAAACTAAAATTAAATATATAAATTACCATGCGAGTAGAATTTCAAATCCATAGAGAAACTTTTGAACCACCCTTCAATGAATCCACACACATGCCATCTTGTCAATCAACATTTCATTCAAAATCTTAAAGATTAGATCTGATTAAGTGATATGAATACAAGAAACAATTAATAATTGATGTATTTGTACTTGGTAATTTTAATTTATAAAGAAAACTTTTTAAAACTGTATTTAAGTGGTAGTATTTTAAAATACACCATTTATTTGAATAATACAAGTAACTTGAAAATATGAAAATATGGTTATTAAATATTATTGAATTAATTAATTAGAAAAATTGTTGATTAATTAATCATATATAAACCATGCAATTATTAAATTAGATAAGTACATTAAAATCATTATAAATTATTTTTATATTGGTTTTATGAATCCAAATTTCAGACTTTAACAGTTGCTAAATTGAGTTATTGAAACCATATAGACCTATAATTAAAAAGATAAAAAATGTACATAATTTAAAGTTATAGCATTGATTATTAATACAATTATGTTGTATTAAAAAATAGAAACGTCATCCACACCCAATGCACAAGATTCATTTATGATTAAATTACATTTTTTTAAGAGACAATGGCTTTAAATATTTTAAAATCCGTATAAATTATTATTCTTGTTCATGGATGTTGGAATAAGTACCCTCGCAGTTGCCAAGGTACCTACGACCGGTGTACGTTACAATTGAACGTATATATCATAACGCCTGCAAATTGTTATACTATGCAGTATATGTTTAATTAATATTACGAAATTATCACGACGGTTAAGTAAATTATGTTTTTTGTTATATATTTTACAATGAATTTTCCATTAACGGACACCTCAAAATAGCGCCATAGCGACCGTTTTTAGGAACAAACTACAAACCAAAACTTCTGATCAACGTCCGACAGTGTTCAGTGTTTAGAAGTTTCACTGTAAATAGTTATACCTATAATCGAGTAGTCGACATTAAAACATTAACAATGCTAACGTCCTAACGATATTTACTGTAACGTTGTCGAAACTAGTATATGGATACCATGGTTTTGTTTTTGTCATCAAGTAATGTTTTTTTAAAACCTATCATATTCATGATAAATTTTATTGAGACTCTGATATTACTGCGGTCTGCGGCAAACAACGGAGTTTTAGTTTAAACATTTTGAACATACAAATATACAATCATAAAATATAATAGAGAAATCGATGCAGAAAAATATAAACCATTCACTGATTATTCTAATTATCCGTGACCGCTAAGCTGAGTTCTTAGTAATTTATACATTTATTATTTTATTCGTTCAAATGTTCAATATGTTTATCTACATATTGTATACGATACATTGGCAACTTTGGCACTAACCTGCAGCCTTAAAAATATTTACTGCCTCTGTTTCTTAAAAAAATGTTATTTAAATTAATAACGTATAAAATGTTAAAATGCTGTTTTTTAGTGCAAATCTGTTACCATCATGAAAAGGATGAATGATAATAATTACATATTATGTAACGGTCAATATGTATTGGCACAACTAGATATGTAAATCTTGTAAATTGTAATGTAGAATAGTAATCCGCTATCTTAAAAATGGTAATACACTAAATACTTCAAATGGGTGACACACAATTCCGCACATCATATAATATATATTATATACCTTTCTACCTTCATGATTCTGCTAATTTCCTAATCCTAGTTACCTACTTTCCCGATTTTTTTTTTAATGAATTATGGTTGTATTTTTTAAGACCCTCTAAAATTACCAAAATCGATCTAAAATATTTAAAATAAATTTAATTGGCTAAAAGTAATAACTATAATATAGCGAGTCAAACAATTTTCCTTAATTCGTGCTCATAAAGATCATAAGCGGCCATTCAATTTAGAACTCTGTATAAAATAAAATTAACAGGTGCTGTAAAAAAATTTCAAAACATAGCTCTAATTCCAGTAAATTTTCAACTTCTCGTGTGGGTCTGATAGCTTTTCCGATATTTTTTTGGACGACCACATTTTGGATTGGCAAATAATTTCAAGCTCTGAAGATGCAGAATCCGAAACTCACGTTCATCTTGTTTTGGAGAAAAATAGATGGATACAGGTGACAAGCTACGTATGCGAAGGCGAAGTTTGATTTTATTGTGTTGCATAATAATTCATTGTCCGTATTCTTTTGAAAACACTAAGATACAAAGACACCACGAGTACGAAGTATATCAATCCGAGTGTTCCACTTTTCACCGAAATCGACCTTTCCGTTCTCCACCAATCCGATTACCACCACTCGTCAGTTTAATCATATATATATATATATTTCAATTTTTCGCCACAACAAATTTCAGTTTTTAGATTTTTGGTAACCACTTAATTAATGTATACAAATATGCAAAACTATTGAGACAGTTAGCAATGATTTAACATTACACTTACGTAAATTCCCTTAAAAACATTTTGCTACAGTATTATACTTATTTTGATTCCCAAAGGTGAGCCGCTAATGAAAATAATTAAGTTAAGTTTAAAACTGTTTTAATAGTGACTTGTACAACATTAAACCAAACGATGACTGACTGGATAAATTTTATGATTATTTAAAAAATATTGATGAACGAGCAATTTTTCCATCTAAAGTCTGGGCAGAAGCTTCTTCCAAATTAACAAAACCCACTAATGTTTGTGAATCATTTTTTGCTCATTTAACTCAAATTTTAACCAAAGCCATCCAAATACTTTTATATTTATTGATACATCAAAGAATATTCAAACAGAAATTTATATAAAATTACAAAGTATACATAAACCAAATAGTTGTCATAATAATAAGTTAATAAAACGACAATTATTAAATCAGCTAATACAAAATTATAAAGAATAAAAAATGTGTACATTTCATTATATATAAATAATTTCACATTATTACTCAATCAAAAAATAACCTAACATTACGTGATGAAATCAATAATAATAATTTTAATAAAACTAGCAAGACGATGAATTTTTCTAAATATAAATACAATTAAAAATACAAATATTTTTGGAGGATAATTAGAACCGCCTCTGCGTGATGTCCTCTGGGTTACGCTAAATGGTTCTAATTTTTTTTGTAAAATGTTTTTAGGGGAATTTACTAATTCATTTTTTAGGGGAGCTTGCATTTGCCCGTTGATATTTGTGTTCATTGAAGACGATTCGTTTAACAAAATCGCATTTGTACGCATAGACCTTATTTATTCTAGTGTGAGGTCTATGTTCGTACGTGATTTTGAATAGTGATGTCGTAGTGATTGTGGATTTTTCGGGATTATCATTTTTATCATTAATAATGTTTTTATTTGAATTTGAATATTGTTATCGAGTGTAACGAACTCAAGATAAGGCGACGCCCAAGTGTTAAACATGTAATAAGATTTTACGCACAATACACTATAGCAGGGATGGCAAATAAGTGGCACGCGTGCCAAGGTTGGCATGCATAAGATTTTCGATGGCACTCGAAAAAATTTCATTTGCCCGTATATATTTATAGATTTTTAAGTAACATACAATAAAGCCTTGCAATCAACATCATATCAACCACACGTAAAAAAAAAACATTCAACCAATATGAAGCAAAAGGTTTCAAACAAACAATAATAATAATTTAATAATTTTTTTACATTATTTCCGTTTTTACATAGTTTTCTTCATTATAATCATTAATTTTTCATTTGTATTTTTCCGTGTTAATAAAAATAATTATAGCACGGCTGAAATTTTTATTTTTTTTTGAATTATATTATAAATTGGCACGTTGAAAAAAATCATATTTGCCATCCCTGCACTATAGTGAGTGCGAGGGCATACATTTACAATGGTATATTTAGCTATTTTTTTTTTCTGATGTGGGTGGCGAACATTTTTTTTTAAAAAAAAGATGGGCCACGAGTGAAAAAGGTTGAAAACCACTGATATATACCAACCTATTTAGTTGTATCATTTATTATAGATAGTATGATAATCTATAATTATCTATAACCAATGGTTGTATCTAATTTAAGGCAGTAAAATAGTTTGTATATTGTATTATATTATATATAAATTATGTATGATTAAATAAATAAATATAAACATATTTGACCGTACCATTTTTGACATTGCTACTATACCTGTAACATAAAATTATACACCAAACATAGGTCTATATTTTTATAACAGTATAATAAACATTAACTATTATTTTTCATGTGTTCGTTTTTTTTAATTGAGAATCAGTCGTCTGTCGTCAATCGAAAAGCTTAAAATACACGTATATCTATTGCGAATACTTTCGAAAAAAAATGTAATCAACGATTGAATCTATAATTTATAGATTTTTTACTCAAATATAAGAAATTTAACCATAAGTGACGTCCAACAGGTAATAGGTATTGCAGGTAATATGATTTCACACTGTAATATTAGAACTAAATTATTCTTTTTCTTTTAACCGTGTTAAAGGTATCACTTTTACATTTATAAACATTTCGTAAACCAATGCTTGGATAATACTGTTGTATTAGTAGTAACGGGCTTTAGATACTTTGCGTTTTGGGCGTTTGGCCAAATCGTGTCATCGTGGTCTTCGTAGATAATAAAAGAAATTTCTATTATTTGTAGTGGCTTTAAACCATAGAGTGTATATGCTTAATCTATGCCTTAAACACTGAAAAATTAGCTGTTATCCGTGACATTTTTATCACGGGCATATTAAATATTGCTTATTAAAGAAATTATTAATGTTAATGCTACCCACAAATTAAGATATACACCATTACATTTTAAAATTATTTCGACACGTTTTGAGCTAATTATAGGCATGAGAAATTATTTATTTTTTTTTTAAATATCAATCGGTCCCCTCCTTCCCTGTATCCGCCGCGGTTTAATCCGACCGGCAGCACTACCGCAACTGTTGCGTCTATCGGAAATCCCTACGATGGTTTCCTACAGGGCCCACCTAGAATCTAAAATAATTTGGTGACCTTTATATTTTAGTACTTGCCTATTTTTTTAATATTGGCTAGTTTAATTTTCTTTGAACGTAGAACAGTTATAAAACGAGGATATAAGGTGTTTTAAACTTATGATTAGAAAACTATAACTGATGTGACATAAAATTAAAACGAAGAATATTTGTGGTTCCTTTTTTTGTTTTAAACATCGATAAAGATTATTCGCACTCATAGAAATCTGTAGGTAATTAATTTCCTATAATCAAAAATAGGAAAAACGCTGTTTACGCCTCATCTAAGACCCTAATCATCCAGTTTTGGTCGCGATACAGCAGTCGACTCGATAAAAAAATAATATGACATCATTATTTATTAACCATAGGGTAAATATATTTGCACTAACGTGTCTAAACATAGGTATCTACCAATAACCTTTTGGGTTTAAAATACTATTTAGGTAAACAGTGTCTCGAAATGTGACCGAAAAATTATCACTGTAATACGTACTGTATACGAGTATAAACAACAATAATTAAATAGAGGGAAAATAGATAACCACGACCTGTTGCACAGTAGGTGTCGAGTACACGTCGTTATCGAGTAAATCATTGTAACGTGCTAACTAATTTGGCACCACTATTTAATGTAAATAATTGAACCTCAAAAATCGCTCGCTGCGCTTCGGTGCCTTTAAAACTTGTGTCGCCCTACAGCCGGGGGACGCCCCGAAACAAATATTAAGGGGGGGGGAGGGGTGAGTGACATTTGTGTGCCAACTCAAAACAATTTTTTCTGGCTTCGCACAACCGTTTACTACTATAGTATAATTTCAGTACTAGACAAATATTGTACAGCGTACCTATAATATTCACCCATGGTCTTCAACCTTTATGACTCGCGACCCATAATTTTTTTTTTAAAAAATGTTCGCGACCCATGTCAGAAATAAAATAAATACTAAATAACTAAATATACCATTGTAAATGTACTGTTATAATTATAACTAAATAAATAGAAATTTTGGTTCATGTAGGAAGTATTTTATTTTTATTATCGGTAATATATGTGATAAAAAAAAACTTGCGTGACCTAATTGCGGTTCATTTTTAAAGCTTACGCGACCCAATTTTGTGTTGCGACCTACTGGTTGAATATCATTGATATACACAATATTACAAAATATTTTATTTTATTTTTTTTGTTGTTTTAATACTATAGTTAGGTATTACTTATTACTCAAGTTATTACACATGTTACATTTACATTTTAATATGTTAAAATATTTAAATTTCAATTCAACAATATAAAATCGTTGTATATGAAAAAATAAAAATGATTCTGAGCGAAGACGGTCTGTCAGTCCATATTTCAAAGTATATTTTATGATATAATTGCTATTAGATTAATTTACTTTACTATTAGACATTAATAATACAGAAGGTTGAATTAATTTTTGCTATAAATATTGTACTTAAAAATGTCATTGTGGGCATAAAATATGTTTTAAAAGTACCCACGAAAAACAATTGTTTATTAACAGTTTACATAAAATCGTTATTCTTCGTTCAATTATCTAATATTATGCAAATTTGAACTTCAAATAAAAATTCCCGTTTTTCGTTATTTTTCCCACATACTTTTGGAAAATTACTTGAAATTTTCAATTTTGACTTTTTAAATTTAACAATTAGATTCTATCTTCAACCAAAAAAAAATACTGATAAAAAAATCAAAGATTTTTTTCTGGTATAAAAAGTGTTTAGACAGAAAAAAAACATTTACCATTGTGGTATTGTAAAAACGATGAATTTATTGCTCCGTTCAGAATCTAAAATTTGATTTCATTTTACACCCTAATACTGATATGAAATATTGTTTTAAAAATATTTAATTTATAATCAATGTGCTTCATTAATTTGTTTTATTTCTGTCTACACCTTAAAACTCGTACTTCATTTTAAATAGTGTAAATATAATTATGTATCCTGTATCTAATATTGTATATTACTATTATCTATATCAGAGATATTCAAACTTTTTCATGACACAGCTCCTTAGTGCTGTCCCAATATTTTGAAGACACCCAAATTATAAATGACAAAAAACAATAAAATTGATTCATTGCATTTTCAAAAAATGAATGATTAAATGTATGTAATTTTATTAATTTATTATAAGGTGTGTACAAAAAAAATGTAAAATGTATAATTCTAAAATCACTATAATGATTATTACTATATATATTATAATATAATATTATTAATTTTGATTTCTAATTCTTTGACTACTATTGTGCCGCGATACAGTTTGAATACCTTTGATCTATATTATTTAATTTGCCAACTATACTCAGTTCTCACTGAGGCATTTACAAGTGTAAAAATAAAAACTTATCACTTGTTCCACAAATGAATAATTTAAATTGTAAAATAAATGTATAAATAATATAATTTGATATTAATACGTTTGCACTCCAATTTTGATTTTAACAGTGTACACTGCACAATGATACAAGAATGAAATAATACATTTCGATTTCTATATCAAAAGTTAAAGTTGATATTTATTTTTATTTATTGAATGTTTTTTTAGTTAATTACATTTTGTATAAAAATTGTAAAACATAGCTATACAGAAAACACTATTTGTAGTAGCTCAACTTAAATAATAATAATAATAATATTAATAATAATAATTATATATATATATATATATATATATATATAATTATATATATTTATATTCATTTTATTGACCAATAATGTACAAACATTATTGAAAAAACAATAAATTATACATCAATGGTCTATGTATTCGCTAACATAATTTTTCAAAAAAGTTTACGTAATTTACATAAATTTTATATAAACAATTATTATAGTTTAAATCCAGTATTTTTTAAACGTACACTGCGTGCTTTTGTGATTATTTTGTGACAATAACATTTAACGTGACATCATTTTTTTTCTTTATAGTTTATTGATTTTGTTATAAATAAAATAAAACAGTAAATAAAAATATTCACAAAGTAGTAGATAATTTCTTAATGTTGTTCTTTACGGTGTTTTCCATCCGTATGCTAAAATGTTATTACTAAAAAATAAATATGTATTCACAATACAAAGCGTTTTAGTTACACCTCTACAGACATAGAGGTGTCCTACCAAATAACATTTACCATATAACAAATAATATAAACTGGACATTGTTCACCTGAAACAATAGACTGGCATGAGATGATTAAGACAAATCTCAAACACAGGTAAAAAAAAAATATTTATAACAAATAGACAAATACAATTATTAATAAGAATGAAGGTCGAGATTATTTCAGTCATAACTAAAGTCATAGCTAGTTCATAACTACAAAAATGTATGGTATACTATTAAAGATGGTTAAAATACTAATTTATAGTATTTTAGTGAACTTAAAGTTTACCTAACCTACCTAAAGACCTAAAGCAATAAATCAAAATGATAAATAGATTATAATTTAAATCACATAATTGTACATATGTACTCCATAGACCATTATTATTTATAATACACTGGTGAACAGCTTATAAACAAACAATTTTATGATTTATTTTTGATATTAATGAATATTAAAAAAATCTTTTATGAAATATATTATGGCTTTAATATTTATTAAAACCACCATATATTATATTAGTTAGTAGGTTAAAAATTTTATTTTATTTTAATTGAATGAAAATTGATGATTCATTAAAACACAAAGAATAGATTAATACTAATCCAGTATGCTATACAATTTAAACACGTCAACAGATATATACTATTTCTTTTATTTTTTTTAATTGACTAATATAACGAAATTAGGTACTCATATTTTTTTTAGTCAAATGATAAAACATTTCCAAACATCCTGTAAACAAACTATCATTGGTGACCATCTATCATCAATGACATTATATACATTTTTTGTATAAAATTGATAAACTCTATACCTACGCATTGCCTTCCATTCGTTCTTCTGCCCTTGTACGCATCCTATGTATGAACGCCTTGCCTTTGTTCTTCCTGAAGTTTTCATATGGATCATTCAAACTGATTCCCACACCCTTATATTGATCAGTCCTATCTCGGACCTAATTTATAATGATGACCAACACAAAGCCACAGATCAATATAATTTTATACAACAGCAAGTACCGATTTGTCAATAACATTAAAAAATATAATACAATATTTACTACAAGACATTTTTCAATCATCATTTTACTTACGTCACCACTGCTGATTGGTGTGTCGATACCTTGCTCCTTTGAACCCAATCCAGCACCACCCCAACCCATTTTTTTTAGAAGCTGATGACCTTTATTTGACTCGTCCAAGCGTTCTTGAGCAGTTTTACCAAAACTAGCTCTAAAATAATTTAAATATTTTACAATTATAATTTAAAAATAAAACAATTCATGCAATATTACTTACCCTCCAAATGACGGTGGTGTAGGACTTCGTTGAGAAGACGGTGGAGATGGTGATGGTGATCTAGATGGAGAACGTCTTCGACGACCACGGTTAGGTGTAGGCGGTGGACTATTTTTTTTATTTATAATTCGTCGGGCTGGACTACGTGGTTTTGGGCTTCGACTACGACTAAAGTAATAAAAGTAAATCATACAATAATTCATGGTTTTTTTTTAGTTTAAATTATCTTACCTTTTATAACGCTTTTTCCGAACTGGTGATTTATCTTTTAGTGAAGGTAACACAATAGGAGATGGAGACTTTGATTTTTCTCTTATATTATCAGCAATATCATCTTCTTTTTGTTTTTTTGCAGAATGTTTGGCTTTGTAGTATTCATATAAACCAAGTTTTTCCCAACCATCACTAATATAAAAATTGTTTGTTGAATAATAGCATTAAAGTTTTATAAACAAATATTTACCTATCACGTGGAGCGAAATGCCCAGGAGGCATGTAAAAGGCTTTGACTGCATCTAACAGACGATCTGTAGGTGGAGCTGGCGGTGGTAATCTGATTGTATCTGGATCTAAAGGTTTATAATTGCTATCTTCCAACTGAATGAAATATCATCATTATATAAGTACAATAAAATTTAATATACATAAAAAAATACTACATACATATACTATATTTATTAATATTTTACAAACTTTAACTAATGGCACCATAAGGCCAGCTGGAAGCTCGTAGTATGGCAATGAAGGAAGCAAATCATCTGGTGTAATATCTGACTGAACTGGCGGCAAAGGAAAGTTGTTTTGTATAAAATTTGGAGGTGGCCGGCTCAGATCAGGTAATTCCATTGAAGCTTTAGTAAATAATATTTTTATGTCAATATATAATGATGAAAATTATTTTACTTGTATACTTACGTGGAGGTTGTAAGTGTATATTGGGTGGAGGTTGATTAAATGGTGGTGGAGGTCTATTATATATAGGAGGTTGTTGCATACAATTTTGCATTGGCTGTCCATAATGATCATCTTGCTGATATCCATTATCTACTTGGTGTGGATAAATTTGTTGGTCTGGTTGCATATACCCAGACATATTATTTTGGTATGAAGGAGGGGAAGGCAAACGGCCTTCATTAAAATGCTGTCGATTTGTATCGTCTAAACAAAAAAACAAAAGAGAAATGGTTCTAAAGGGGAAATATTACAAAATTAAGAGAATATGTACACAAGGTTTCCATTACAATAATGATTAGATAATATATATGTTATATATAAATACATTTACTACTTTCATAAGAAATTATTAAACAAATATCAATAAGAACAACACCTATAAGACTTTGTGTATAAGGTAAAAGAAAAACATAATATTACAAATCCAATCACAGGTTAGCATGATATTGAATAAGTTCTTAAAAATTATGAAGTAATGTATCATAATAAATAAATATAACTTACTAAAAAAGAATCTAAATGATAATTTCTAGTTTGTATGATACATTAACTTTATTAAACAACAAAAACCCATCAATAATTATAGCCTGATAAATATCAACAAAAATACTTTCTTTTGGACGAATTAAAATTGTGTAATTTGTAAATGCTAATTTAATAAATATTCAATTCAAATATTTAATGTAAAGCCTAAGCAGAAAAATAAATTCAAAATATAAATTTACAAAAAATGTTGATATTATTTTTAAACAAGAGAATTTAACTATTTATACAACATTATTCTTTAGAAAATTAATATTTTATAAAATTGTCATATCTTCAATATAACAAAGAATAAACAAACTAAGTTATCATAATTATATTATGAAAAAATATCAAGCTTCACTAAAATTACAAATTAGTACTGTAAAATAAAAATTACCAAACACATACAAAAACAAATGTGTCACAAAAATGTATAAAAATAATTAATGATCAATAAACTTAGATGCAAAGTACTAATAAATCACACATACATTATAATATATAGATATGATAATATATTTTGTGTATATTTGCTTATCATCGAGAAAATGCTCAGAGATATTTGAAGTTGGTTATATTTCATATAATATTAAAAAAATGAAGCTAGAAAATGTATACATAATATATTCTTTATTATTACATTTAGAAGTACTAAAACAAATTCATGAGTTTTTGAGAAAGTTAATCATTATTAACTACTCTACATTTTAAATTTAATATTGGAACATAAAATTATCTATTATCTACAGTTACAAATATCTAATAAAAATATGATCTTAATTAACTTGTAAAGAATAAACGAAAGCTTTAAATACTGAGTTTTAAAATATATGAAGTTTTGAAACCTTGTGTTTGAACATAAACTTTTATGATAAATAATATTTGAACTTTTATTTTGTATAAAATGTGTAAAATGTCCATTTTTTTTTAATCAGATGTGCGCTTACCTTGAGCTGGAGGAATTGAAAGAGGAGTTACCCTTTGTTTTTGTTGTTCTAGCGAACGTTTTTGGTTTTCTATACTCTAAAATAATCGAATTCCCAATAAAAAATGACTTATGAAAGAAAGGTTGAATATAATATTACACAAATAATTAATATAAATATACATGTAAATATAAATATATACATACAAAACTATTCTTGTAAAGGAATAAAAAAAATTAATTTAATATGGTCATGTTGAACTAACTTTGGATAAAAAATATCTCATATATCCAACGAATAGTTTTTATAATACTTTTAACAAAAGCTAAAACGCATTTTTTATTTTTCGATGGTTTAATTGTAAACTAAAAATTGGTTTGTTACTTTATTATACCTACATCAGTGACTTAGTAAGCACTTAATGTTAAAAGTGAACTAGGTGTAAGTTTTCATAAAATATTCTCTTTTTAATAATTATTGTATTACCTGTATCTGATTGTTACAATGAGCTAGAAACGATTGATGTTGGCTACGGTAATTTTGTAATGTATTGTTCATGATCATGTTGAGTTGATTGACAGCATCCCTATACTTTTCCATTAGGTTGCTCTTATATTCTGCCATTGATCTATCAGGATTTTTCAATCGCTCCATTATAGTTTCAGAGAAATAATGATTTTTTGTTTCCCATAAAGATAGCAGCTATTGATTTCAAAATAAAGTTTAAATGTTATATTTAATAATTATAAGTGATAAAGAAGTTATTAATCGTACTTTGCTCAGTTTAGATTTTTGATCGTCGTTTGCCCTCATCATTGCTGAGCAAAACATTGGTACAATGATTGATTCAAGTGATATTTTCAGTATTTTTTCTGACTTACGAATACTAAGATACAGTTAAAAAAAACAAATTGTAGGTAGGTATTCATTGTTTATTATAATAACAATCTTACCAATGATGAACTGTGTCATTTACTAAATATATTAAATGCAACTGTTTTGAAAATTCTGCATTCAGGTCCGTCACTCTGTACCAAAGAACAATATTTACAACTATATAAATATAATATTGGTAATAGGTTAATAATAATGGTATGTTACTCACTCCATAAGTAAATATTGGGTGATTACATCAACTTTCCGTTCACTGGCTGTTTGCTTCATAATCCATGATTTACCATTAGCTATTGCATCTTTAGTACATCCTTTAATAATTGGTTCAAGTACAGACGACAACTCAACCAGTGATAAATCATTAGCTGCGGCTTCGGAATTAATATATTCTCGCTGTTCAGATAGTATTTTATCTTCAGTAGCCACTTGTTGCTGCTGGGCTAGTATCTATTAATATTAATTTATATTAAATAATTATTCAAGAATCTTTTATTTAATACATTTTGTTTCATTTCTTACCATTAATTGAGAATTAAAATTTTGCTCTGCCTGGGCAATTTGTTGCTGTAAATTTGCTTGTTGAGCATTCAAGGATTCCATGGTAACTATTGATGGCTGACAATCATTTGTTTGGTTTAAATTTAACCATTGTGTCGCTGCGGCAGCCATGTTCAATTGCTGTGCACTAACTGAATTATTCGCAACAGCAGTTTGAGCTATTTCTCTGACACTGTTTTGGTTTAATACTAAATAATTTCAGAAAAAATGTGTTTAAAACTTTAAAATACAAGCGACAATACTAAATGTATGGAGTTTTACCAAAACACTGTGTCATTAATTACTGTAGTAAAATCCACAAAGATGACACTTTAATAATGAATTACTAACTATAGCACAATAGCTAACGAAATGTAAACAATCATCATTTACAAACAGTGTCTTTGTTTGTATTTAAGTATAGACTTTTAAAATTCAAAAAAAAGAAAAATATATATATATTGCACAAACTGCTTTTATATAGATAATAGTGTCAATAGTGCCTACAACTGGTAATAGCTTGTCGGTGAGTCTTTGAACACCACTCACTCGATTGTTCCGTGGAGACCTTACGCAGGTAATAATCAAAGTGACGGCCGCCGAACAGAAATTCAAACTTAGGGTTGTCCTTCTGTTTGGTCTTGGTCATTTGTTCGAAGTCAGGTCCGTTGCGTGCGACAAACACGGCTAACTTGTCGATGATCGTGC
The DNA here is from genome assembly GCA_014851325.1 of Pentalonia nigronervosa. Classification (NCBI taxonomy): domain Eukaryota; kingdom Metazoa; phylum Arthropoda; class Insecta; order Hemiptera; family Aphididae; genus Pentalonia; species Pentalonia nigronervosa. The sequence goes on along the minus strand of JACXSJ010001923.1, from coordinate 14,228 downwards.
GCAATTCGTGATCTACGATGAGAAAAATAAAAATTTGAAAACGACAATAAATGAAACTGTGTAGCCACGCTTTCGTTCATCGCCGTCTATGCGATTTTACCTTCCGGAGGTTGAGGTACGTCCATTATCAGGGAGCTGGTCGAAAGACACGATTGTTGGTGCGTTTACAAGGATCAACAAAAAACGACACGGCAATTTCGGTGAGAGTGCATCGTCGTTTGCGTGGTTCTACAGCGCGAGCATCTCCTTCGTCGTAGTCGACGGTGAGAAATTCTCTTCGATAGCTCGATCACTCAATTCACCTTTTTAGCCTATTGGGACTTCAGAGTTCAAACAAGAGAGTTCCAGACACGGTTTGTTTACAAAATTAATTTTCGTGTTACAGGGATTGGAAATGTGTTTCCCCCTACCAATACCAGCTTTACAGTCCAAAAACATTCGTGATTTCGTCAGCGGCCGTCGGAACTCGGAAAGCGCGATAAATTCTACTGCAGATTGCAGCGTAGCCAACCGTCGGTTATCAGTAAGTGGTCATAATACAGTGTTAGTAACCAAGACACGTCCCATCGACGACCACGGATCACTCACGAGGCGCGTTCTGGTGATAACAGCTCAACGAGATGTTTACTTTTTCCAGTTTCTTTCAAGTTTCACTTTCGAGTTCTCTACCGGTCACCAGGAGGCCTTCGCAGTTCGCGTATTACGAAGCCCTATAGTCTGGGATTACTGTCTACTTTTCGATCCTCTTTTCAACGTCCAAAAAAGTGAGTATCGCGAAACTGTTCACCGTCGCTCCGTTCTCTTCTGATTATCACGTTTTATCTTAGATGCACACCAAAGACCTAATCAAAGTAAGTTGGGCCGACGAGGTCGAGGACCACTTGGAGAAAACGACACTGCCGCAGTCAAAGACCGAACAGGTAGGAAACAACCGGATCATAACGGAATACCGGTGGAACAAAGATGATAAGAAGGAAAAGGTGGTGCGCACCTACAAAATCGAAAAACGGCTAGTGTCCAAAACGATAGCGGAACGAAAGACATGGCCCAAGTTTGGTGACTCGCGTAATGACAAGGCAGGACCAAATATCGCGACTACCATACCTGCCGAAGAGATACAGATGCAGTTTTTGTCTGGCAAGGATGGAGAAAAAGCAGAGGAAAACCCATTGGACAAGCTGAAAAATGTAAACATGAATATCAAGTGTCGTACCTGTGGCGGAGAACATTGGTCTTTCTCGTGTCATCTTAAGGGCACCGGGTTAGTTATTGAGGACAAAAAATTAGTGCAAGAAAAAATGCCCGAACCGGAAAAGAACACAGGAACAAACAGGTTAGATGATTTAGATACAACCATTTTAATTTAGTTATATTTTATTTTGACATTGTATTATTGTATAGACCTTACATCCCTCCTTCTGCACGAGAAGGAGCTACAAATACCGCAGGAAAGCGAGATCTATACTCCCGTGGTTATGACGAAGTACCAGCCATTCGTATTGAAAATCTTTCGGAGAGCACGTCAGAAGCAGATTTGAGTGAACTAGTCAATAAATTTGGGCAGATTGCTCGAATTTTTTTAGCTTCTAACAAGGTCACAGGTGCTTGTAAAGGTTATGCGTTTGTGAATTTTAAATCTAGATCAGATGCTGAACGAGCCATCAAAGGTTTACATGGTTATGGATATGATCATTTAATATTGAACGTTGGTTGGTCAACAAATAACTATAATAAAGCTGTATAAAATTCTAATACATGTAATCGATGGATTTTCAAATATTAAATTGTTATATAATATTATAAAAATAATTTAAGAAGTCCTGTCAATAATTATCTTGTTTAACTACAAGTAATATACAGTTAATAATAAATTATTATTTGTCTGTCATTTACAATTAAATATATATTGGCAATCATACATTTTTTGTCTTTGATATTGTACAATATATTGATTTAGTGTAAATAAAATAATTATACAATTAATAAATCTCTTTTCGGATATTCTAATTACATACATTTTAATCAGTATTTGAATGTTTTGATAAATTTAACTGTATCTGTGCCTACCACTTTGTATTTAACTTATGATTTTGCAATATTTCTGGCTGCTTCATATATTTCACCTACATGAATATAATTTAAATAAACAGTGATTAATTTTTTATTAGCAGTGATTTAACAACCAATTTTAAAGCACTTAATAACATTTAAATTGAATATCAAGTGTTAACTAAAGTAAAAGAAAAAATCAGGAAACTAGCTCTACTGTAGAGTAGGCATCAAGTTTACACTGCAATGAATATTTTAAATTAAAATTTCATGATAGATCATAGTAAATAATTAAAAACAATTTTTTGAGGAGCTGTACTATCTATACTGATTTTATTACTAAGTTCCTTTTATTTTACTATATTAAAATATCGTAATTAATTTTATTTTTTTTGTATTAAAATTTGATGAGTTATGTTAAACAAAAATATTATATTTATTATATAATTATTATAAGTGTATATATTTTATCATATAATTATTGTTATTTACTTTGGAGTCAATAACACACACGCTATATTTCTAAGAATATTTTATCATATAATTACATTACTATGAGAATTGATTTTATAATATACTAGATAATAAGATCAATGGTAGTATGATAGCTGGTAAATGGAACTAATTTTTTCTTAATACTAATAATAATTTTGTAATATTAATGGCTATTATTAGCTTATAATTAAATACCAATGTGTCATAGAATGGTATGAATAGGTTTGAGGCATAAATATCCAAAAATTAATCTTTAACATTTTGAAAATTTAATTGTGAATAATAAATAAGTTTTCAAATTAAAAAAAAAACTAAAATTATTAATTTTTGTTCAAATATCCAATTTTATTGAACATTTTATTTAAAATGTGAATTTTTAAAAATTATACATTTGAATTTTTGAGATTTTAGATAACTAAGAAAAACTACAAGAAACCTTGTATTAAAAGATGAATCCTTAACTAGTAAAATTGAAAATTTTTATATATTTTCATATTTTCGTGATATTGAAAAATGTTAAAATTTTAACTTCAAACACGTAAAAAACATTGTACTCAGTAACGCCTAAAGATTTTTCATGAGCCAGTGTAGCTATAATTTTAGAGGTCCCCATCTTAAATTCTTGACATTAAAACTAAAAAAATTGATATAACACTTTTTAGTTTTCATGTATTTATTACATAAATTTAAAAACATTGCAAACCCATAGGTATAATTTTTTCTTTGTTAGTGGTTTGAAGTTCAAACATGCCCCAAATTCATAAGAAATTAGTGTAATTACACTTGGTACTCTATGTGGTTGTCATTGATTGTACCTTTATATTTTTTAATTGTTATAAGAACTTAGGTGGAATTGTGTTTCAAATTAAATTTTTTAGTATTTTCATCAGTCTAAGAAATGTTATTGACACTTTAAAAAACCTAATTTAACCTTAAACTTACCTTTATAATTTGAAAATAATCAATAAATCTTGAACTCTTTTTAGATGTCATTACAATAACTACTAATTTATTTACTCAAAAATCTGAGTACTGCACACTGGGACAGTCTTGTTTGGAACACGATAAAAATTTACACTAGTTTTTCATCAATTATGTATGGTAAAATAGAAGCTACAATTTGTTACCACTAGTATTAAAATGCACAGAGAATCTCATTCATCTTATATACTATAACTCAATTTTTTAAATTTAGATACATTATAAGAAAAAGAAAGAAATTGGACTTATTTTTTTTGTGCATATTGCTAAAAAAAGAATTAAATAATAGCCTTGAATTACTGTTGTCCATAACAATTCATATTGTTTATATTAAGAAAACTATATAAATTAAGATGACATATTAAATTATTTAGTATTGTCTTTAGCAACTATGGCCAATATGTAGTGTTCATTATTTCTTTGAATTTGGTTTAAGTTTAGAAGTCATATATAAACATTATATTGTTATTGGACTTTATCTCTACGAGTTTAATTAATTAATAATTTAAAAACATGAAAATATTTAAATGTTGTCCGTGAACGTAACTGTTTTCCAATCTTCTATTAATATTCTTTTTACATTAATGGAATGATAAATAAATTTTAATAAAAACAATGAAAATAAATTTTTCAATTTGCATTGATAAATATTATTATATATTAAAATCATAAATAATATAGTATATTTAGTATATAATAAAATAATATATTAAATTTCTTTTATTTAAAATAACATTCTCATAAATTAAAATAATATATTTTTATGATAAATTTCTTTTTATCAACTTAAATATTTAAAAAAAAATTTAATCAGTCAAGATGGGTTTCTATGTATTTTAAACATTCAAATCAAAAATTAGGTACATTTTCACCAAACTTAATAATAATAATAGTTTAAATATAATTAAAAAATAAAATAATAGTAAATTTTCCAAAATTATTGGAATTAAAAAAAAAAATTGCCTTTTAAAAATGCATAAGTTCTATTCTAATATAACTTAAATCACAGTATATTGGCAATGGGACATTTGTTATACTTAGAGATTAACAGTCTATGACAGCAGGAATTTCCCAAATAGTATGTTCATTGTGGGCCAGTTTTGGACGGCCAATACCAGAAAAAATACTTTTATTTATTTTCAATGTCAATTCTGGGTTTTTAGCTATATCCTCCAATATTCGCCTTGGTGTGATGCCAATAAAATTTAACTCGCTCAAACTCATAATAAAATTTCTTTTCTTTTTGGAAAGTTCAGTTACACTGAAACATAATTTGTAAGGGATAATATATTTTTCAATAATTTCAAAACATTCTTACTTTAAAAGTCTAGAAATATTAATATGATAACAGCGATTTATAGACAACACTTTTAATTCATGGTTTTTCTGTAAGATTTTGTCCAAACTACTTGTAGTAATAAGCATGCTATCACTAATATCCAATTCAATTAGTTTCATACAACGGCTGCTCAACTTTGACAAATCTAAAAAATATCAATATAAATCAACTTATTCAATAACACATAAAATTTGAAAAAAAAATTATAGTTTAAAAACAACCAAATTTTCTACTAAAAATAACATACCAAAGTCTGCTAACTGTTTCAAAAATCCACTAATATTAAGGCATTTTATATTTGGTATCATGTTGGCAATTAGATAATGTAAATTTTCATTTGCCATTTTAGCCCAGGACACATTCAATTCTTCCAAACTGAAATATTAATAATCAAAAATTACACTTAACCAAGGCACTAACTGGAAAAAATATGGAGAAGATCCTAATTTCTTCTTATTTTAAGAAAATATAAAATCATTCTTGGAACAAACATAATTAGAACTCAACCAAAGTACATAAAGTACAATAAAATGTAATCCATTGGCACACACACTAGAACATTTTATACCCACTATTAAGTACAAAAAATTTGGTTTTTGGCATAAACATATTGCAGATTTATTTATGGTGACTATAGCTATCACAACTACTATGGTTGGTATTTAAAGTATGCTAGCCTGGTATTGTTTAATAAAAAATGGTAGTTTTTATCGATACCAATTATAATCTAGGTCTGAAATATTTTATTCTTTTTATTAAATTAAGTTCCATCCACTACAGACATCATAGATAATAAAAGAATGGATAGGACATGCCTAGGAAAATTCAAGTGAGGCTCTATGATCAAAATAACGACAAACCAATACATATTTTTTTATAAAACTATCAAGGTTTGATACCTTTTTTTGATATTATGTAAAAAATGTTACTGCTGTTCTATCCGTTTCTTTATTACCCATGATATATAGTAGTCTATAAATCAAGTGCTTTTTCTGGCTCTTCTGTAGTTGTTTTCAGATGATCTTCTACAATTGTAAGCAGGGCTAGGATTTGTATGCGACAGCATGCTTTTTTGGTACATCTAAATGGAATTTTAGTGAGTAATGTCCACAATTTATATTATTCTAATAAGAATGATACTATTTTTATTTTGCATGTTTTTGCATATATTAAGCTTAATGTATATCTAATATGATTGTATTTATTATATTTGAGCACGTAATAATTAAACTGATCAAAGTATATAATTTGGTGTTTTTTCAATCATAAATTTTATTTTTATAAATACAATCCTATGGTGCAATATGCGATATTAAAAGTAATTTTTGCTTTTTATCCTAAGTAATAATTAAACTACAAAACCAGAATTTAATACTTAATAAGTCTTCAGATTATAAATGCTAGAGATTGACTTCTTAAGTGTAATGGAAGAGTCGCAGATAAGTTAAAAACCAAAATATCCTTGGTTTTACAAAAAAAAAAAAAATAATAAAGGATTTAAAGTTCTACAATCAACAAATAAAGTATTAAATGGCAAAGCAGATAAGGACAATTTTAGATGTAATTTAACACCAGGACAAATTCCTTTATTTAAATATGAGCCAACTACATCATGTTACGTTGAAAGAAATTTCAACCAATATAAAAAAATATGTGGTCATAGCATGTAACATTACACGTATTTCCATTACTGAATGTAAATTATAAATTCTATTTCTAAAATAATAATTAAGAAATATGCATGCGAAAAATAAATAAATAATTTTTAATTTTTAATCTCAACTATATTATATAGACAGCTAATCACTGATGTATTTTAATAAATAAATATTTTTTTTTGTAACTATATTTTTGTATGTATCTTATAAAAATTAAAATGCATATTTTACAATTTTTTATTGCATACAAATCCTAGCCCTGGTTATAAGCTTATAAGTATTTTAACAACTAAACAACATAAATATGAGAACAGGTATTAAATTAAAAATATAAACATTTAAATTAATATTTCAACCAAGAACATAACAAATAATATATTTACTTTTGTAGAGACACTATGTACTCTAAGCCAGTACGGTCAAGACCATTTGTTGAAGCTAAATTAAGTACTTTTAAATTGGTATTGTGTCCAATGTACTGGCAACATAGAGAATCTATATTACAGTTTTCCAAACTCAGTTTTCTCAAATTAGAACATTGGCTAAGTAATGAACGTAGTGCTTTAAATAAAAAAACAAACAAAAAAATATATATATTGAATTTTAGTAATTTTTCATATATATATACTTTACTTACTATTAAAATCCATAAATACAGAGCTCAGATCTAAATATTGTAATTTGGGAAAAGTTGTTTTAAATAAACACTGGTTTGCAATAATATACAACTGAAATACGGTTGAAGTTACATTAGTTACTATGGTAAAAGTATTAAATAGGTAATTTACTTACATTTGAATGAGAAGCAGAAAAGTATTTAATATTGCGTGCAAGAAGATTATCTAATGTCATAATGCTAATACGACGAGAAGGTATATTTAAATGTTGCCATAAAGATTCATCATATGCAATACGTCGCCACTGATGACATACAAGCGCACATTTTAGTAATGTACGCTTGCTCATCATTTTAAATATCTTTAGTACTATTTCTTCTGGTAATGTATTAAAATCATCTGTTAACAAATATTATGTGATTTAATAATGAATTTATAAAACAACATTTTTAGATTAAACTTACCATTACTCAGACATTTTTTTTGCTTACGTTTGTATACATCAGTATTTAAGCCATAACCCATAGGCCATATCTAAATATACAAGATACACAATTAATTTACATATTATGTAATAATTTTATTAAAATATTGAATTAAATATCTATAATCATTTTTAAGCTTTTTAAAATATTAAGTAGAAAACCTTTAAGTAACAAAATTAAATTTTAAGATCAATAAAAAAAAAAAAAAACTAAAATATCAACAATACATTTGAAATTAGAACATTAAGTTCTAAACATCCCAATTCTAACGTATTACTTAGTTTAAAAAGGTAAAATGTTACTATTTTAGAAATAACAAAATAAGTCGCACAATTATAAATTATAAATTTCCTTATAAAAATAAAACTAAAAAAAAAATTCTCAAGAATAATTTCAAAAATTAAATATAAATGAACCAATGAAAATGTCAATACAGAAATACTTCACAAATGAACAATTCACACAACATAATCAAAATAGTTGATCTGCTTTCTTTTCAATGTTGATGTTTATTTCAATGGTCATGGGAAAAAATTAACTAATTTTTAATAAATATCAATGAACTACGTAGTGTATAGTTCAGACCAGTAGATTTCAACAAGTGGGTTTAAACCATTATTAAAATTACTTTTCAAGAGAGTATTACTACCACTAATACAACATAATAATTTAATCTGAACATTATCTCACTTTATAAAATGTAATAGGAATATATTTATTTTTTTTTAGATTAAAATTAAACTCAGTACCTTGACACTAGAGGCAGCTTGAACATGAATTTTGTGGTTTACTGAACCATCAAAAAGTTTGGGGTGGGTGTCATTTTGAATGGTGGGCAGGCACTTAGTAACTGGTAGGTGATATGAATATAATATATTTTGATAGTCAAGTTATTGTAAATAACTATTAGATACAATTATAATTAACTACATAGACAGTTAGATGATTAAAATACAATGGATAAGACGTGCACAACTACTGTAACATTATTTGGTATTCGCAATCAATTTATTGATTCAACTAATTTCTTGAATAACCATGTAGAACAATAATTACAATGTATTTAACACTAATATACCAGTCACCAATATAATATGATGGTATGACACACCAGTGAACAGATTAAATGTTACAATATACTAATATAAGTACCCCCTACAGTACCACTTTTTCAAATCATCTATGAAATCATTGGTCTCCACTAGGTAAAAAGTATAATCGAACCCATACTGCCAAGTACATATCGAACTTGCCTCAGATTGAAGAAGTATTTTATACAATCTTAAAATAAATGTTACAAACATTAAAGTTCTATAAAAATGTTTTGTTGAGTATTTTTTGAATATAGATAAGAATGTTTAATAAAACTTTTTTATTAAAACGAATAAATCTTGCACCTTAGGTAAGTACCTAATTTATAAATTTGATATAAGTGCCTACCTAATATTCTAGATCCTTGGGACAAGAAGTGATAATAAAGTGGTAATGTTTCAGGTAGGGCGCCGTTTAGTAAACTAAACCTAGTTTAAAATTCTTAATTATGTTGAATAGATACAATAGTCACTTTTAATTTACTTGGTTACATAGTGACTTAAAAATAAAAATAAAATAATGATTCATGTCAAAATAATATTTATACTAGTTTTTAATTAAAAGTTGTTAGGTAACAGACTAACAGTACCTATAGAGTTATTAATTAAAAAATTGTCTAAATTTAAAGTTAAATTAAATTAAATTAATTATTATACCTATATATACTATACATACTGTTATATATTTTAAATAATTCTACATTAAAATTTATTATAGAATTCCTAGACATTTATTATGATTTATACATAAATGTACATATGTATAAATAAATTAATTTAAATTAATACCTAACCTCATATTATGAAATTAAATTTAGCCAAAGTTTCATAAATTGGTCTCATTACAATTAGTGAATCAATTGAATTAATATTTTTTAGCAACATCTTTTTTTGGTTAGATTACTATTATTAATAGATTATAAATGCATACCTATATTTAAAATTAAATTATGTTTAACACCCCATTGATTGATTCTAATACATCAACAAGAACCAGACTGTAATATTATGGAAGTTGAATATTTAAATGAGTTAAATGTCAATGTAGTCCAAGATCCAGAGAACTTGAATCTACCAGCTATATCGAGCTTTTCTAAAGAACCTAATATGAATAGTATGATATTTATTTACTCATTAATCAATTATATTTGTATTACACTAAATTACTTCGATTGTATCTAGTAAATGTAATAAATATATTGGATGAAAATAGCAGTAAGAAAACTGAATATATCAACATTAATATAGAAGAAAAGAAATTAAATTTATTAGCTGTACTTAGTGTCCCTAACAGGTACATACACAACATTTATTTAAAATATTGATATATAATATATTCTTAAATAATTAATTTTACATTAAATTATATTTGACAGTAAATAACAATATTTGTTGAAATTATTTTAATCAAATTTTATAAATATTGAATAAAATTAACTATACAAAACTGTTATGACAACTAAGGTCTAAATTTTTAGGTTAAAAAACTCAAAATATAATGCTTACTTTACTAACACTCTAAGAAAATCTATAATTTTATTATATTTTCTAAAAATGAAAAAATTATGTTTCTTATGCTAAATGAATCAGTGAATATCAAATTTTGCTTTAAAATACAAAATTAAAATTTTTATTAAATTAAAAAATATATAAAAAAAAGCTACAAATTGTTATATGATGAAAAATTAACAATTTAAAAAATAGAACTTACATAATTTGTTTTTAGTTTGATTGTAGGTATCAGGTATTATACTTGCATAAAATATTCACAAAACCAATAGGTGTAAGGTGTTATTACAAATTAGTGTAATATTAATTTATTTTCAATTATTATTTTAATAAGCCAGAATTAGAACATAATTCAAATTAAATAATAAAAATAATAGATAGGTGCCTCAAAATTAAAAAAATAATTTTTCTTTCTAATAATTTACAAATTATTTTAAATACAAACAACCAAAATATTTTCTACCCTTTGAAATATTATTGTAATTATCAAGCAAGTTATGAAAAGTTAAGCTAACACTCAAGTCTTGGTAATGAAAAATAATATTATGATAGTAATTAGGTACATATAATGTATTTTGTAATGCCACTTTGTGTTAGGTGGTAGATGGGTGGTATTACCTATTCTCGAATCACCAACTGAAAAAAGTCAAACCGTTTCTGATCGACACACACAACTCACAAGTTTATAGTTGAACACATTTAAAAAATATAAAACTTGATAATGATATCTTAAACCGTTTTAAAATTTGATTTCCTGAATACTAAAATCATGATTATTATATTTTAATTTTATGATCATGCTGATCATAATACCTGGACAGAAATTCTTACAGATTGACTAAAAAAAATGTATTTAATACCTTGGCATCTGGATACAAGTAACGACTGCGTTTGGAGACTCGAGTATTTTCCAACGTATAAACCCCTAAGTCTTTGCAGCCCTTGAAGAAGCTTAATGAACATGAATTATTCATCCTGTTTAAATTAATATAATTTAACAATAATGAAATGGCAATACTCACATACAAATATACACTAGACATATCAAAATAAAATATCCACTTACAAATCGTTCTTCTTTAAGGTCGTTACTTGTGAGTCCATCATCCTGAAAAGGATAGGAGAGTCGTCAAGTAAACAGATTTCTTTCAGGACGTAGCGGAATTGACCTTTGGATTTCTGTTTCGCCGTAATAAAATCGTTTGCAGAATATGAACGACGCGGGAATATGCCAACACGGCGACGGAATAATCTGCTTTCAGAATTCACCGTTCAATATTCACAATAGACCATTTTCACCATTTAACTAATAATTAAGGTTTAGAATTTCATTTATGGCTCGCTAATCACTACTGACCGCTAAACAATAAAAAGGCGGTTCATTAACAACATACTTTCCTAAGTACCTAACCTATAAAAATGTAGTCATGGAGAAAGAGACAATGAATGACTCGAAAAAATGGTCGACAATCCAGCACATTAATAAAAAAAAATTTGCCAAATAGGCAAGTACTTACAAGTACACTGCACACTTGTCTACACAGTTATTTAACCATGCATAGAACATTATTGAAGTGGCACTCGTTCAGCTGATCGGGCCGCTGTGTCACTAGACGCTAGGAGTAACACTCGTACGTACAAGGCATAGTCGTAGGGTAATCAAATTTATTGGATGTTTTATAAAAGGGTAGGGGTGAGGGGGACCTGAAGCCATGCTGTAAATTTTCAACGTGTCGTCTGCACCCCTTCTTCACCTAATTAATGTTAATGAATAAGCCTCGGATTTTAAAGAAAAATAAATAATAAAAAAAATGCTAACGACTGTTCGAAAAAAGTAAAAAAGAATTCTGCCGTTCTGATAACAAAATTTGACCCTAAAAACATACTTTGGTACTTCCTATTTTCCTCAACTCTCGTTAGTCGTAGAAACATGAATTTTTTACCAAAATAAACCTGAGAACTTCTAGACAACTGCGTGCCAAATTTTTGAATTTTTTTTTTTCAAACCGACGATATTTGCATTTGAAATTTTCAACATTTTTATAATTTTTAAAAAAAATCATATAAAATAGACAAAAAAAGTTATCAAAAATCTGGCACGCAGTTGTCTAGAAGAACTTCTCAAGTCTATTTTGTTGAAAAAATCATGTTTTACGACTAATGAGAGCTGAGGAAAATGGAAAGTACAAAAACATGTTTTAGGTAAAAAAAATTACGAATTTTCCGTAATGTGCTGATGTTGCGACTGCAACGGCAGCGATCTAAAACCGTACTCGTACCACAACCTCGAGAGCATAAGCAGCAGTACTGCACGAAAGTCAAAACGTTATCTATTGCAGCTGCGCACGGTTTATAAATACCCAAATTGTCAATACGAAAATAATAATTAAGTCAATGAATATTATTATTTTATTTTTTCGATTTTGTAAATCATATTTTTATTACTACTGGATTTTATTCAAAATGAAACCATTTATCGAAGTCGTTATAAATCAGACGGGGAAAGCACAATTTTAACAATTTTTTTTCCTAAATGTAGTAAATTTTTTGACAAAACTAGTGATTCAATTATTGAAATTAAATTGTTTAAAATTTAACCAGTATAAGTAAAACAAAAAAAAAATGTTTATACAATTTAAATGTATAACGTTTTGAATATAGATATAATAATTAATAATTGATAAATTGGTATCTTGTTATTTTTGTATATTATACTACTATACAAACTATATAAATTCATAGTTATAATATGACTTTCCATCAGACAAAATCGAAATAATTGATCAAAAAACTATTGTTTTTACATTTATTTACTAATATATTTGATTGAGATTAAGTAGTAAATATATTATACATAAAGTATTGACTATTGACTTTTAGCAACATGTAATTATTGCACATTAGTATTGACATACCACATACTTATATCTAGTAATCACTAGTATAAAATACGTATTTATCAGTATATTAAATACTGAGCAGAGCGACGATGTTTTTTTTTGGTCCGTCAACACTTCTTGGGAAAGTAGAAATGTTTCCACATAAGTTTTCCTCTGTATATCTGAAAATTCTAGATGCAAAATGCTTCACAAAATCATCAATAATAACGCATGCTCATTTATTAGCCCCGATGGCCCGACCTATTGGCCTTTACATGAACATAGACATCCTGATATATTAGATTTCTTCATCATTGTCTAATTTCAAACGCTCATAAAAAATTAGTTCGACTTCCAGGTAAAAACTTTTTTTTTAAAACGTAGGAAAACTTTTTTTTTTTTTATTTTGTTGAAAACTTACAATCTGTATTATAAACACAATAAGTAAATATGAAGAAAAAAAAAATATAAAACAATAACACAGAAACATATGATGAGGGAAACTTATCCATTGATAGAACCCAACGTGATTTTTTTTTTTAAATTATGGTTTTACTGTAGTAAGTCTCTAGACCATTCACGTTTTAAACGGCGCATTGGATTTCCATGGAGAGAATTACAAGAGAGTGAAGAAATTAAAGGGTTGTGGTGTGTTGATAATTTTGAGTGAAATTTGGAGTAGTGTTTGGTGGCTAGCTGCCGTATTGTTTCGATTTTTAAATCGTTGTGAAGCGTGTCGTTGGATATATACCAAGGTGCAGAAGTGACAAGGCGGAGAGCTATTGATTGGAATGCCTGTATGGTGCGGAGTTGAGAGGGTTTAGCACAGCCCCAAATCTGAATAGCATAAGCCCATACGGGTCTTATGAGTGATTTATATACAATATTTTTTGTGTGTATAGACATTTTAGACTTAAGGATTGGAAGAAGGATATGCAGTCGACTATTTAGTTTTTTTCTTTTTGCTTTTAAATGTGGACCCCAGGTTAGTCTCTTATCAAGAATAATACCTAGATATTTTACATCTGAGGAAGTAGGAATAGGTGTTCCTTGAAAATTTAGTGGAGAGCATTCGGATTTTTTTAAAGTGAAATTTACATGAACTGATTTTTCGGGATTAATTTT
>JACXSJ010001922.1:0-64683 GCA_014851325.1 Pentalonia nigronervosa | reverse complement strand
AAAAAAACATACAAATCATTTTAGATGTTCCTAAATCGGAAAATTTTCCTATTATATATTTTTCTTTATTTTCAATCGATATCATAAATTTGAATCGCCCTGTAGGTATAATATTATATTGTTTTCACTACGAGGGTGTATAAATAATAATTTAGACGATCTAGTCTCGTGGGACCGTTTTTTGCGTACGCATCGGGTTTTCCGATTGCAGACTGCGTTGCCTACACCTAACGCAAGATACGCGTAAACATTTTGCAAACTGCACAACCCTTTCGACGGTCTTTTACATAATATCATATAATGTACCTGCCTATACGTTTTCCTCGAGCTCGCCCGATTTATTTGTACAAGTGATATATTACGTAGAAGACGTCGAATTACTCGGAGGACGACCATAATAAACGCGTTCGAATAATGCGCATAATATAATTCGTGTACGTACATATTATTTTATATAAATACGCGATGTATATCTATCGCAGCGGTGAAAATCGTGTCAATATTTTCACATTCGACGCGTATGTGTACACACGACTGTCGTCGACGGCAGACGGTACGTTCACAGACGAGACGGCATTATATATATATTATATATTCAGACGAAGTGGTTTTTAAAAGGAAATTACACGTGTTTTAAAGGGTAGGTACAACCCATATTGTACAGTAAATAGTGACGATATAATAAACTCTTGATTCATTCGACACGCAGTCGTGTTGTAAACACCTCAAGTCTTTTCGACTGTTTAGAATATAATGTATATAACGCCGCACAGCACGCGAAGTGATAATAATTCACCGTCTAAGTGAGAGGTTTTCAAAATTAAATCGTCCAGTGCTTTTTTTCTTTTTTCCGTTATTTTACATACCTAGAAGACATTCGTATAAAATATATCACAGTAGTAATATTCGGGGGTAGAATGCAAAAGTTGTTTATTATGACATTGTAACGACGCCGCGATTAACGTCGTTACATAATTTTAATAAACAACCGAAATTTCTAAAAGGCTATACACAATTTCTAAATGGAAAATTAACATCATCACTGGCCGTTTACGTATAATGTTTGTATTTATGATAATATATTACATCGTCTAGCTCGTCCGAGATAAAATTTTCTAAAGGTTTTCCTAATTGAATTGCACACACACGCGCGCGCGCACGCGAATAAATAAAAAATAATAATACCTAAAAGTATTTATTACGATTTATAACCCTTCTCGGCTTTTAGACACGCGTGTATTAATACCACTGCAATATTTGCGTCCAAAGGATGGTTTCAACATCTGTGGATCATTTTATGAGTAAACTCGTATTTATATTAAAATATACAAGCACGACGGCGGCGTCGTTCGGTTCTTACGCCCGCGAAAAGGTATACCTACTGATTGAAATTTTCTATTATGCCGCGTAATAACTTCGACGAGCTTTACTTCGGCCGTTATTCAAAGGCCTTCGGGAGGAGGGGACAGCTCGTCTATATCTATGATGATAATATTATTATGTAGGTACACATTCTGATGAGAAATAATTTGTTTGTTATCGATTGCCGTCGAAAAAAAACCCGCGTTAATTACTCCACGCTGCACTTTACAGTAATAATTATTGGGTGTATTGCAGATATAGTGTGCTCTGCGAGTGAAAAAAAAACCCTCCCCGTCCGTGTATACGCGACGTGCGTGCACAAAAATACAAACGGCGAAAAATGAAATAATTAAACTGCCGTTGCTGCAGGATGTATAAATATTATATCTCTACGGAGGTGGAATAACAGAGAAAAATTAAAGCTATACAGTGTTGACTGCCGGCGCCCTGACCGGAATCCATAAAGCGAAAATTACGCTATCTGTTCTGTTATTACAAGTCGTGATATTAGAATTACATATACATCGCAGCCGTCTCTTTCGACCTCTATAGACTGTCTTCCTCCGTAAGGTCGGACGGACCCTTGTTAATTACGAGATTTCGAAGAATGTTTAAACACACGCTTTCGTAAAAAAAAAATATGTATTACATCTCGGTAGTCGACAGTCTATGTACAGCGAATTGTTTTCGTATTTTTCGGTGATTGAAATCATACTCCGCGCAAATGCTATGTCGAATCGTGTAAGTCTGCGACAAACAAACCGTTTTCATGCTGTGCTTATACTATATTATTAAATACGTGTTATAGTGCGATTAGAAATTCTTCGCGTATCAATATAAAAGTTATTTGTTTTTTTTTCTATTCAGGAATCGTCCGAATAAAATACTGTTGATTACCAAAACTGAAAAACCAGAAACCCGGTTGTTGTGCGCCGCTCGTCTCGCTCCGTCCACATAATATAAGCAAATGGTGTGTTATGACATTAAATTCGAAAACATTGATAAATCGTAAAAAAAACTTTTCTGAATGGGAATTCTGAGCTGCAGTAAAAAAACCTTAAAAAAAAAAAATAATAAAAATATTCGTTCAAACACTGGAGCACGAAAACGTTACACCCGAATAATATCCAATCGTTATTCATCTACTACAATAATAATGAGTAACATATATATTATTATAATCCACCTGTACAAATAGATATATTTATTTCCATATTATCTAAATTCGATGAGTATAAATTAATTTAGAACAATACGTATGATATAATCTACAAATGTATAACATATATGTATATATCGACAGTTCACCGGTGAAAGCTCGAATGTGCTACAAATACTCGAGAGACTGTGCACCGTAAAGGGATAATTAGACTTGACGTTTTCATTTGCATATATAGGTATGCTGCAATACGCGCACACACACATTTTCCCGTGCACCTAACTTTGCTTTTAATGCGATAACATATTGGTTTAACGCATGAATATTAAATCATTTTTAATACATACATTCCAGTTTTACATTTGAAAAATTTTGGTTTTAACTATAATACTTTCACCGTCATATAATATGCGATACATTGTATACATTGTACATGTACGCACTTATATGGGCAAACACGCACACTTCAGTAGGTCTACCGCTGATTGGCATCCAATAGAATTATTTTACGAAAACAATATTGCATTCCACATAATGCGCGAGTCACACGCGGATACCATTTCTAACCTGCAATATTAGATTTACATATATACCGCGAGCATACGCGGACAATAATGATTATAGTATTAACCGTGCGCTAATGTATAATCGTACGTTGCGACCATTTTGTTTCATTAAATTGTACACAAAAATCAAAAATCGTCCATTTCCTGAGGACCACGAACCGAGGGAGTACACTTCGTGGTATGAGGTGTCGCTTATATATTATATTTATGTCACATTATACCTGCCAATTTATTCACAGATTCTTTGTAAGCAAGTACAGACCACCATTTTTATGTTATTTAGAATTATTATGTGTGTCTATTGCAATACTGTCTAGATATATTTGTAGTAAAATCTTATGATTAAACTTTGATAAAATAACCGCTTACAATGATTTCAAAAACAAGTATATATGAACGCAAAGAATTCTATGGATTTTAATGTAATTATACATATAGTATCATAACGTTATATATTATAACGTATTTATATGAATTGTCAAAGTTTGGTGAAAAAATCGTCATCATATGCCATTAAATACTCCATCGATTTTTTTTAGTAGGTAGGTTATCCAATAAAAATTAAATAAAAATAGGAATGGTTTGAACATAAAAAGTCCTCTGTCTGACACTTAATTATATTTATATTATATATTTATGGATTTACAAAAAAAAAAAAAAAAATGTTTTTGCAAAAACCATTTGAACACTTCTGTCGACACAATATACAGTGACAGCTGTATTCCCCGTAAACCGCTAGCTACGACAAACAAGAGTTTTTGCGGAAAAACAAATACAATAATACCGATAAATTTTGTGTATTGCTATTACAGGTTGAATCGAATTTCGTTGTAACGAGAAAATAATATTATAATTTTAGTTATTGGTTTATTTTTTTTTTCCGAACGGTCGAATTTTTAAATTGCTTTTTGTAAAAACGCGCCGGCGGCAATGACACGATGTCACTGCAGCAGAACAGACTTCAACAAAATAGTAATAAAATGTTTTGTTTTACACGAATGTCGGTGATGGTACTCCACACATAATATTACAACAAGACGAGCGATGTCCTATTGGCGTGACTCCAACACGACTCGGCAGTAAAATAATCGTTCGGTCTCATTCCTAACAGTTGTTTGTGTAGAACTATTCAGTGCGCTCGGCGACAGTCGCCTCTGCAGGCAGTAGTGATCACCCTATTGCCCCCCTCCCGGACGATTTATTTATACGTTATTTTTATATTCTTATACTATGTTGAGCCGAAATTTGATGTTTTTATTTATATGACACTTTATAGATACTACTAATTACACAGAAAGTGTTAGTTGTGATTATTCTTGTCGGCCGCTGATTCCTTATTTTTTTTTAAAAATTCGTCTCTCCCCACCCGCTCGGGTGACTTCTGAATCCGTTGCTGCCTGCAGTGCACGCCGTGTAACGGGTCCAATACTCGCGATGATGGTGCAATAGTGGCTAAATATACACGAACAGCAAAACAAACGCGAAGCGTCCCGAATAATAATACAATAATAATGATATGTAAAACAATGCACCGCGCCGCCGATATTGTACAATAATAATAATAATAATAATACGACAATATGCTAAATACCGTTCGGTTCGCTTTATCATAAACCCACGCGCAATATCACCGGACGAATATTTCGTCGATATTCGCAGATGCCATATAGGTCGATTTATACACGGAAATGCATAATACATATTATTATTTTGCACGGATTTTAAATCGACCTTTGTTACAGCTGCTGACGGCCAAACATTTGTTTATTTTTTTATTCGATCGTAAAATATCCGCGAATCGGTCGACGTAAATTATTATCGCGATGATGACGAATAGCTCAATTGGAAAAAAAAACGAAAAATTAAACGTAATACTGTCGATCGAAAATATTAATTTATAACAATATTTATATAATGTATAATAGTAATGAGTCGTTCCGAGTTAGCAGCACTACGCGCGCGTGTGTTATTACGAAAAACGTTTTCGCGGTTAACGCGAATCCGGTTGCAATGATTATAAAATTATCATATTATATTATATTGGAACGACGGCGGTTATTATAGTAATATTTTACATAATGAGTATGGTGTGCGGGGTGGGCTTAAAACAATTATAATAAATTAATACGGAATGGATGTAAAGTCGTATATGGGTTTAAAATTGGTGGCCATTATTATATAGTTCGGTACATATTATCCAGCACAGATTAACTGAAACAAACACGCGTTTATTGGACAAACATTTTAATAAACGGTATTAGCACGATTTTGCGTGTATTGTTAAAGCGAATACTTCATATTGTTGTAATAGTCAAAAAAATAAAAAAAAATATCACAACAAATTCTTGAGAGTCGTTTCTATACAGCGATATTACGATATGCGTATCACGATCCTCACTGCTGCAACGCGGTACAGACTCATTCAACAGCAAATACTATAGATTATTTCGAAAAGTATAAATATTTTCTGAAAAAAATCCATTCACACGATTTGAATTAGTCGAAGAACATTAAAAAAAATATATACACATATGTTTTTTTTTAAACATATGTTTTACTATATTCACAGTTTTTAAGCGATTTACATATTTTTTAAAAAAACTACTTAAATTTAATGTCATATTACGAATTAAAATATATTTTTTTGAATATAATAACCAAATATAGAACGAATAATTAGTTAAAGTTAGCCCCATTTTTATTTTAAAATAATGCAGATTTTTAACTCTGATTTTCGGAATTTTTATAAGAAAATTTTAAATACCAACTTTGACGGTTTTTACTATTTATGAAGTCTCTCGTGACAGTGATACAAACCTTTTTGACTACATTTTTTTAACTATAAAATGTTACGTCGATGATTTATAAAAATGTTGATGTACCTGTACAAATCGAAATTCGAACGTGTAGTTTCTGAATTATTAGACTGTATGTACCTACAATAAGAATATAGTAAACCATTATTTATTTATTTATGGCTGTTATAAAGTTTTAAAAATAAAGAAGAGAATTAATATTAATGTATTAGTATTTTATAATTTGTAAAAATTGTCTGAGTATAATAATCACCAGACTAAATATTACATTTTTTTTATATATCATGTAAACCCGTTATGAAGGGTCATTATACTTAGTATATAAAGTTTAATGACTCAAAAATTTCAATTTAGACGCATCAACATTTTCAAAAAAAAAAGAAATCGAGCGCTTAACAATTTAAAGTAAAAAGAGTGGTTTTCATTTAGAAAAAAAGAAGTTTGTATAGCCACAAGATACTCATTAGCTGGTATAAAAAAGATCTAAGTATCTGGAAAAAAATGGTCTTTAGATATTATGATTAAAAATTCCAAAAATCAGAAATTGAATAAATGATTAAAAAGTTAAAAAGTTAAAGGATAAAACGGGGAGATCATGCTTGGCGAATCGCCCTGAATAATGAATATTATTGTGATATTTTATGTGACTAATGCGTACACATCGTTGTACAATATTGCACTCTACGGGTTGCAATTTTTGATATACTCATTAGTAAAGATATTGGATCTATGATAACAAAATGCATAATAGTCTGGACAACGCATCGTCACCCAGTGTATTATTGATCTGATATTTGATATATTTGAATTATTATTTAACGTTCTCATATCGTTGCATTCATTTATCATGAATCGTCGTATTTATATTAAATATTTAAATAAATGCAATAATATGATAATGTTTAATAATATTTTGGGTTAGGATTTACACGAGTTTGTATGTTTTTTTTCCTGTATCCTAAATACCAATTACGAATTCGATTAGTTATTTCTATGAATGACCATACGTATATTGATACAAATTTTTATTTTTTTTAATTTTTAAATTTTATTATATAATATGATAAAATGCAATATAATATAATATAATATTAATGTATAATAATTACATATTATTGCACTTTTTTAACTATACCCATAGACGTAAAATGTATGTTTTATGGTTATTATTATATCTATTTAAACGAAAATTATATAAAATTTTTAAAGACTGGAATCTACGTCATAGATAATTTCAATTTCGTGAAATCGACGATTTGATCTTTAACGAAAAACATATGAAAAATCTATTAAAATTTCTATGATTTCATATGAATGATAGACAAACCAAAACGATTTAGCTTTTATAAAAAGTACCTATGGTTTTCTCATTTGATCTATTTAAAAATTAAAATATGCTTCACCGAATGACAGTTGGGAATTATATATAAATATAATATCTGTATATTTTAGCATATTCTACTATTTTATATTGCGCGTGCATACATCTCAGCCCTTATAATATATAACGCACTAGCACTGCAGATAATATTCAACACCACAACGACATCATAGTTGCATCGATGTCTCAACTTTATACATGGGCACATGGCAGATGAGTTAATGCGAGTATTATAATGAAATTACGCATCTGCGACAAGTATAATATTATAATAATGTATGCGCACCAAATGAATTTCAAACCGTCGTGACCGATCTTCACTACACCTCTCGAGCAGAGTTCCAAAAATTTTACTAGACGCGTTTACATATAATACAAATTCGTTTTTTATTATTTTTATATGCACACATACACGTGTGCACGAGTTGACACGTGTCTCGTGGACCGTCGAAAAATATTATTATTGTCCAGACAACTCCAACTGTGCGAGCGTAGTTGTTTCGTGGATATTCGAGGTTTTTATTTTTTACTCGTCAACTTTGCGCTAGTCGAAAACAAAGCGAATACAAAAAAAAAAAAGAAGAGAAAAACACCGAGAAAAAACAAATCAAAAAACCGACATTCCGACGCCGCACACTGAGTCGTGACGGACGAATACCATTTCAACCTCAGTGGTTAACTAGGGGGGGGGGGGAGGGAGTATAATGATTTTACTTCCCCCTCCCCCACCACACGAAAAGAAAATTTGAAGCGGACTTATCCTAAATTTTCAAAAAATATCGAACCAAGGCCGCTCGACTTCGACTCAGGGTTCGGCGCCGCTGATTCCACGAACGTGCGGTATTTATTAATAATATTATACTCGTTGAAATACTTCATCGACAATCCACCGCCTGTTGTAATTTAATATCATATTATAACCGTCACAGACACATTTAACATAGAACACTGTTTATTACAATTTGTACTGCAGTGATTGCTTCAAGCGATCGCCGCTGAAGAGCCCTTTCCTTATACATTCCTATCTTTAATATATTACAGTTTAACCTAGTTCTATGTTGCTACATCTACTAAAACTTACTAACTAAAACTTGACACTAAATTTTGTACGACAAGCATGTTTTCTTAGCCAAGTCCGTAGCTTTGGTATTTATGAATTATGACATACTATGCATATCACAACACTACCCACCGAATAAACAAATGACAATAACGATGACGATGACTTGAACGGTTTTGATGCGATAGTATACGCAGACAGTATTACTGCGTTGGCACGAGGGAACCAGAAAGGGGCATTGTGCAAAAGCCAATGTGTCATTCGTTCGTGTTTATTAAATCTGTGCGGCTGCGGCTGCTGCTGCTACTGCTGCTGCGTCTGTGTATTTGTTCAGTCAAACGCACACCCATCGAGCACGCACCGTGTCGTGTTTTCGCAACTCACACTCACCCCCCCACCCCCTCCCCCAAACCCATCACGTACTTGCAGTGTACACGCGAAAATAATTTATGCGTATATCATATTATTATTATTATTTTACACAATGCTCGTTAAATATATATATATAATAACGTATGACGTGTGAGCCTTTACGTCCTATATTTACATACATATATACACTGCCAAGTGTGAGTGTGAATAAAATATGCTCCGGCGAGCCGAACCGTAAATGGTTTTTAGCGCCGCGCGGAATTGAAAATTACGATATACTCGGCTTTATAATATACGCGACGGCGGTCTCGTGATTTTTAAGCCCGTCTCGTCGTCGACCCCTCCGCGGCGTGTTCGAGGCGGGTTTGGGATTTTGTATACGCGTTTATCTATAAACGCACGCTGCACATTGCTATAATAATATTGCGCACGTGTGTCAACGGTTTTATTATATTAGATTAAAATAAATACCTCTATGTGTGTGTGTGTGTGTGTGTGTGCTTAGTAAGAAAAAGTTTACGTTGTGTCCGGACATCGTATATATAAAATATTGAAAATTAAACACTACATCTAACTGGGTACTTAAATAAATATAAAAAAAAAAAAAAACTAGAAAATAGACGCCTCGGATATTAGTTATCTAGGTATCAATAGTTTTTATGTAGTAATATTATTTTGTTATCTATGCCGCTGCCCGCGACTGTTATTATTATTTTAAATATTATATTATGTCAATTAGTTGTATGAGCTGACGCGACGCGACAACATTTGTGCGCGCGCCGTTCAGCCGTAGTAATTATGATGTATTCTTTTCATTAAATTATATATTTTGTATTAATACTGAATTTTTATTGTGATATATTTCTGAGGCCTTACGTTTAAATGTATTATCTGTCGAATCATTGTTAGGTACTTACTATTGAATAATATTATTTATTATGAAATTACAATCGTTTTAATTATTTTATTTTATTATGATAAAATGTTATGTTACACAACAATACAAATGCAAGTATGTTTGCTCCTAAAGGTATTTCGTATATTGTGCTATCAAAAAAATACAGTGTCGTCAATATGTTATTATAGGTGTTAGTACTTGTCACCAATGAATGCCATTCGATTTTGACCGGGCGCTCTCGTACATTGCCCGGTCGAAGTATGAAAAATTAAAGTATTAAAACGATCATTCTTACATTGCATAAAATGATGGAATTTCCTACTTTGCCCGTAACATGTATAATATATAGGCTTACATACCGCGCTAAGTGAGTTTGATGAATAATTTTTAATCGGTCAAGTCAAAGAGAAAAGATTTTAAAAAAGTTCAAAGTTAATATGTTATAAAACCTAGTTAATTAAATTATGCAAGAAATTCGCGGGTATTAAGTTAAAAGTTAGATTAAAAAAAAAAACAAAAAAAAATTAAAAGCGAAGTAAATGTTTCCATTTTTTTTTTTTGTCGGTATTATTCCGACACTGTGCTGCACAATGCGGTATAGATATGCGAAGAGTACCAAACAGGTGGAAAGTCATAACTTAACGTCGGCGTACGATTAAAAAGTCTGAAACTAATTGGTATTATTTTGACTCCAGCTTAAAAACAAATTCACTTTTCCTATTAAAGTTAATTAGAATTTTTATACACGGTGCCCGGACTATATACGAACACAAAATATAAGATCTTAAGCACTGTTTTTTTTTACAAATGTTTATATAGAAACACTGAAAAACGAGTGTACGGACGTACCTCTGTACATATTGTAGCTCGACACGGCTTGAATATTACATTATTTAATTTTGCATTTATAGTCTGAAATTTAACGTTGAAAAAAATTGTTTTCGGCTGACACTTCGGATTTGCCAAAATATTATTATATTTACAATTTGTAATCTCGGCGAGCCGTTCAGTCGTAATATTGTACATTTAACAAAGTAAAATAACAATAATTGTCAAACTCAGAACCGGGAAAAAACAAAAGCGCGCAGGACGAAGGAGTAAAATGGAAATTATTATAATAGTGACGGTTAAATATACAAAATCGCGTTTTTCACGAAGTCCGCGATACGGACGAAATAAATATTTTTAACTCGCAGAATTGGTACACATTGGTACACGCGTCATATAATCGAGGTAGATGACGAATTTTATGCGTACCATACGTCATGCCGCGGTATACATATCACGTAATCTAGGCGATAACTACACATATCTAGCGGGCAGTAGGCTATTAAGTAAGGCTGTAAAATACTTACAATCGTCTCTGTTTCAGCGCGAGAAATTAATTCAGTAAACTGCACTTACCTGAAAAACAAAATATAAATAAATGTTATAACGCACAATATTATATTATACAATAATATTACAACGTGTAAAATACCTTAAACACTATTAGTCCTTCTAAATACGAATGGTACGAAAGAGTAGCTATGAAATACGTGCAATATTTTTTCGATAGAATAAATAAAATCGATACTTTAAAATAAAAAAACTCAAACTCTAGTTCAAATGTGATTTATTATTTTATTTTTTTTTTCGAGTACAACTCTTGTATCGAAATATTATGCCATTTACTAATAGTAGCATATAATAATTCAAGTCTCAAAATAATGACGTTTTAAAAGAATAAAAATATGTATTTCATTCAAAAGGATAAAAATAAATACCTAGTTTAATTAACAACGTAAAAAACGTAAGTAAGTATAACAACATCATTAAATAACTCGGCAGGACATTAACGGATTAACAAGTTAGAAATTAAGTTAATTTAAACTTATAAAATTTGCTTCGACGTTAACTTAGGAATAACTAATAGTTTATTTAATATTCTTAAATTCCCAAAAACTTTAAGTTTGAACTTATTTATCCAGAAAAATATTTTTGTTATTACCGTGTATACATTTTATACAATGTAGAAAATATTATCAGAAATTTTAAAAAAATGTCATAATAGCAAACTACTTTATATTATTATTTTAAGAGAAAAACAAATTTTGAAATTTAAAAGGCCGTAACACGTTTGGACACAATATATTTTTACCTGGAATTTGGGAGAACGATTGGGAACACACGTTTAGGTTCAAATTTTTTCAGACACCAAAAATGAATACAACATTTGGGTACATAATATATTTAAAATAATACCATGTTTAAGTACCAAAGTTTATAGGTACACATCTTTTACTTGTTAGCCTTTATTTATTAGCCTTACCCAGGAGACAACACGAGAAGGTTGGTTCTTAATTGTCTCTCAAAAAAAATTTTTACGACTAATTTAAAAATATTTTTATTATTACATATTATATTAAATCATTAGGTTATTACAAATTATTTCTTATTAAAAATTCTTATTTTATTTTAAGTTTTTAATTATCTTATTTATTATTAAATATTATTGTTTTTCCAGCAAAACGTGGATATAACTGATATAAATAAGTTCTCATACCATTATTAAATTTAGATTTTTAAAATTGTTAGTCATACAAATAGAAAGTATAAATAGGAATACTATCAGCAAACTCCATAAAACAAAATTGCTCACCTTTAAAAAAAATATCAGTTTTACTTTTATACAACATAGTTTTTGCTTTAACCAAAGACTTTGGAACCTTAAAAAATAATTTTCTCCGAACTTTATACATATTTTACAAAATAAATGCTTGTCAGAATGATTGAGATTACCCCATTTTTGACAATTATGAAGTCCTTGTCTCACAAGTTTGTTTGGTTTTGCATTTAAATCTGTAGTTGCCTTCATTATTAATACTGACATTATTTTTTGTTTTGTAACGGTTTCTTCTTGAAGAGATTTATGATTTTTGTCTCCATTAATGGGCATGACAATTTTAAGTTGTGAGATATTTTCGCCGTTATGTTTGGCACAGTTACGATTGTTATAAAAAAATTTTGTTTTTGTCTTTATTTATTCTAAATTCACTAAATTTAAAATTATCAATAACAGTATGTGTATTACGTATAGATTTGTAGCCGCGTGTACTATGATAATAATCGTAAAATAATATTTTTGATATTAATTGGTATGGACTTTTGAAGATAAAGTATTGAGCAATAAAGTTAAGCATACTACTATTGTAGATCGTGTGTGTATTATGTATTAATGTGTACCCAAACGTTCTTTGATTTACCGGGTAAAATTATAAAATACCTTTTATTCAATGTGTCCAAACGTTGTGTCTATTTGTACCTAAACGTGTACCCAAACGTGTTAGATTTTGGGTCAATGTGCCCAAACGTTCAGCGCCTATTTAAAAAACTAGGTAATAATGTATTAGAAACATAAGTCCCTCGTATTAAGGCAAAAATAAATAGCTACAAGCCCAAGACTTAAATTCATAATGCTTATTATTTATTAACTATAATCATGGATTCTGCACGTTTCAATTTATATTTATCATTAAGATAGGTATCGATATATTATACGTTATTTTCATTCCCTACTTACAGTACTGCTCCAGTATATTACTGACTAATAGTCAGTGACTATACCTATTTAGTACTTAGTATATTTTACTGCAAACGATCGCCCTTAAAGAGACCTATAAGTATGAACGATAATAGTTCGCACATTCGCTATATTAAATTGCTACCCTAGCATAGTTACTATTTAATAGTTATTTGATACCTACTTATAATTATTATTTTTTTTTTACTTGACTCACTAATTGAAGGAAAATAAATCCAATATGGCATTTATTGACATAACTCGATTGTAGCAGGTGTAAGTAATCAAAAGAACAATTGTATTTAAAAATGAATACTATAAATTACTAAACAGCTCGACTAAACCAAGTTAAAAAATATCCTTTACTTTCCCAGGTTATAATATATGTGTGTGTGTGTGTGGGGGGGGGGGGTTGTTAGGTCGAGTATAAGAGCTTCGTGATTGTATATAAAGTATAAACCCGTGAATTCGTATTGTACGACGAATATCATCAATTTTACGCGGAGCCAAATGTTCGCTTCGAGACGTTAATGGCCGCACTAAAATTTAACAAAATTGATGGGCCACATCTATTTTCGTTAGAGTTTGTATCCATTTGGAAAACGCGCATTGTATCTTATATACGCATATATATATATATAAGCAAACACACACGCTCGGGGCGTTCTCATCGGAAAGCAATAATTAATCGAACTTCTCCGCGTGTACAACGCGCGTACATATTATACGCGCGCATATAACGTATTAACAATTATTAGTGTCTTCGTGTCTATACTACTGCACTTCTGCGGCGGAACAATAAAATTGCTCGGTCGGACGGCGACAATGGCGGGAAAGAAGGAGAACGGTCCACGGCGCGAGTCATCCTTTATTTGGCGTATCGCGAACAATGCGTGCGATATAATATTATGGGATACACGAAAACTGAGCGGCCTGCACTCGGCAAGAAATCAGACGATAACAGCGATCGTAATAAGAGCGCAACTCGATTTAATTTTAATCGATATCTCTCGATTTGAGGAGATTATTATTCTTTTTAATAATAAATATTATCCGTCACCTAATCATTCTCCTGGTATACGTCGATTCGAGACACCGGGGGGACGCCATAAGCGGACCGAGAAATTATAAGCGAGCGAGCACTCTTTTTCCGCATATCATACCGTCGCGGTGTGCCTCGCGGGTTAGCCTCGCGACCGATGCGAAATGCACGGGTATCGCGTTATTGTATGTTCACGCAAATGGGCAAATGTGTTTAATAATATTATTATATAAAACAGGAGTGAGTGAGAGAGCAGCAGATAAGGCGAAAAATAATCGAGACGAATTTATTTTATTCCGTTTCTCGGTTATCTCGGGGATTGGCCCTCTAGGAGCTGCAGCTATTTATTTATATGTATACGTAGTATATATATATATATATATATATTGTATAAAGAACGGGACGGCCGTTGTTGGGGAGAGACCATCGAAGAGGAGAAGGGTGTCGAGCATGAGATAACCATCGTTAACGCGCTAACCCGACCTAACAGACGATGACGACGACGACGACGACGACGACGGAAGACGAGGAAGACCAGAAGACAGAGGAACTGGTGAGGATCTGTGTGTGTGTGTGTGTGTGTGTATGTTGAAGTCTCGCGGTGAATGACTAATGGAAAACGTTCAACCGTCGTAGTATGTATTATGTACATATATCGTACGTGCCGTATATTATATTATTGTTATAATATTACGTCGAAAACGTGATGTCTACGCTTAGTTGTATACTACAAAGGAGGTCGATATTGTATATATATATATATATATATATCGATACGAGCAATATTATAATATATGGTATTTAATAACATATATTCGCTTCATTTTGGTAATTATTTCACTTCACAATAAATTATTGTTACCTTAAACATCATACTTCGATGCTTTTTTTACATACCATCATAAATTCATAAATCATGTTAATATAATATTATGTTGTATTATTATTTTAACCACGAGATGCACCAACTACAGCTGTGGTACTAAATTGCTTGTCCATAACGCCGCGTTATAAAAAAAAAAAAACATTTTAATATAATAATAATATTATGTATTTGTCGTAGTCATTAGTCGTGCTGTCTAATCTCTTCGACCGTGAGTCGATTCCAAACTATGTCGTTCACACAATATACCGATCACAAACTGATATAATATTATTTTTATTTGATACGATTTTTTTTTACAGTTTTCGCTTTGGAAAATCATTAAAGGGCGTGTAGTCCTGTGCGTATCGGTGTATGATTATGCAAAGTAAATAAATTCGATTAGCATATCAAGCGTGTATACACGTTCATTATTGTTAAGAAGGTCCCCGAGACAAATTAAAGACCACTTATGTATATATTATAATCGTCTGTACGATGATACGATAATTGGTGGCACGTCGGTCATTAGCGAAAAAGGGCGATCGGACTATGCGTATAATATACGCGGATCAAAGGCTAATTTCGGTCGTTGGCATTTTACTCTGCCAACATCGCCTTTAAAGTTTACCTCCACCGCCACAGCCACCGCTGTATGCGTGTACAGTATAAACCCGCCGGGTTATCAATTAACGTTTGTCAATAATTCAGCGACGTTAATTATGACTCGTGTCGAATTCCGACGCCACGCACCGACTGCAACTTTATCAGTTTAGGGGGAAAAAAGGCTAATTTTTTAACATAAATCACATAAAAGGGACAGTAAAAAATAAAACTTTGGTCGTTTGTATTAATAAATGAAATCTGTATATGCGCGACGCCGGCGAAAACGGGTCGGACGGCAAACGTTCACTATGTACGTACTGTTGCAGACTTCTAATTCGATATATATATATATATATTATATGCGCATTATTGGGATCCCGACGGTATACGCGAACGCATTTCGGTTAAATTATTTACTGAAAAACGAACGCCGCACAATCGTGCGGCGTTCGTTTTTTTCTCTGGCGTACATAAATTATCATTTTATAATTATAAAACTCCGCGTGCCCGCTTGGATTTCACGAGAGTAACGAAATAAAGTAACCGTATAGTGAGCACGACGACGACATATAGAAACCGCGTCATCAGCTGAATACTTTTACGCACATTTCCACGAGCCATTGATGATGTATATAAAGTGTAGTGATGATACTGTCGGACATATTACAATAAAATTAATCGCGAGTGTGCGTCTTTGGCCATCGCGAGTTCGATCGTTTGGGCGTTTGGAATGTCGACGATATAATATTATATTATACGCAATATTATTATTATTATTATTCAACGAAGCGACTCCGAATCACGTGGACGCCGAAAATCTGTCGTGTGGAAATGACGAGATTCGCCCGGGCCTAACCTTAACGTCCTGACCTCGTCTCTCTTACTCTCTCTCTCTATATATATATAGAGAGAGATAGATAGATAGATAAATGGATAGATACACGTAAAACAATTCAGCGTAGATATTATTATACTTCCGACACCGCAGCAGTGTGCATCATAATATACACTTTTAGAGACTTGGACTGTGCGAGACGACCGTCATCCGTCCCAGCCGACCTAAGTGCGTATATCATAATAATAATAATAATATAATATATTATAACGACCGGTCCGAGCGGAGGGCAATTGAATATATCTGCGAGAAGTGGCCGGCAAATCTCTCGGTCGGCGGACGGAGGTTGTTCATTAGCACACACACTATTGCGAATAAATGATTAGACATATATTATATATATTGTACGGACATAATATATCACGCACAGAGTACAGGCTCGTTTAAGGGGTAAAATGGCGAGGAGGAGATTGATCCATCACTCTCCTGCTTAGAACCCAGATTATTATATAATTGTAATGCTCGGTGCGTATATATATATATATATATATATATATATATATATATATATATATATATTAATAATTATGACAATAGAATCTAAACGTTTGCATTTATCACTACTAAAAAGTTTTAGTCGTACCTGCAACTATTTGAAAGAAAGAAGAAGAAAATACAAAAATGTCATCAATGTCGATGCTTTATGCGTTGTGGGTATATATATATAAATTATTGATGTGTATTTTTTTTTTTTTTTGAGAATTTGAAATTATTTTTTGCGATTGAATAATCGAACAATTATTGAAATTCGATGACTT
This sequence comes from Pentalonia nigronervosa, assembly GCA_014851325.1. Taxonomy (NCBI): domain Eukaryota; kingdom Metazoa; phylum Arthropoda; class Insecta; order Hemiptera; family Aphididae; genus Pentalonia; species Pentalonia nigronervosa. The sequence continues at coordinate 47,344 of JACXSJ010001922.1, read as the reverse complement.
ATTATATATGCCATAAATTTTATATCAACGACATCGCGACAAGCTATTCGAATCCTCCTCCTGAATAGGCTGCCCTCGAAATTGAAATCCAGTGGCGAGCTAAGGCCCACCGTAATGTGCCCAAATCGCTTTTGGCGGAGAAGAGTTTTAAATCAATGCGGCATAACTCTGAGACCAGCAAAATGTGCCTTTTTAACGATATACGCCAATATTACACTGCAGATAATATAAAAAAATAAATATATTTTACCGATGGCAAAGACCTTAAAACGCCACTTCCCAAGACTTGTGTATATTATATACACGAACCGGCACGTTCATATTCCACATCGTCTGCTGTACACCTCTACCCGTAGTATATACAACACACGGGTATCGCGTTATAATAAATTTTTATCTTTAAAACATTTCCAAAAGAAATAAATCGTCCGAAAGAATAATATACTTCCTTTTTTTTCCCCATTCCGGTCCCTTTATTTTCATTACTCCAGGCTCCCGCCCAAACTGCGATACCCACCCACAGCACCTACTGTGGAAACTGGGAGAAGAAAACATTTTTCGGTCAACGATGGAAATAATAATAATTATTATAAAGCCTGCGTCGGTGGTTGGTACGCAACGCAGTTACGTATATAGTACGTGCGCGCTTATACCGTGGTAAAAGTGAATAATTTATCGCCTCTGCATCACCCCCGTTGTACCAAAGTCGCTCTTTTCTCTCTCTCTTTCTCGCCGTGTGATCTTTTACCGCAGCAAATAATTGATATTTTAAGTGTTTCTTTAACAACGACGACGACGGCTACGACTATTCTCCTCCTTCTCGTCCACCCACATTATTATACACGTATATATTGTCTTGAAAATTGCTTTTGAATTATTATTATTATTATCATTATTCTGTTTTTTCCGACCACCTCGTCCGGCTGGGCGTGCCCCGCGCGTATATCGCTGTTAATTACCACGCTACTAAAATACATGCCGTGGTTTTCCTAATTTGGTTATTACGCATTATTGTTTTTTTTTTTCCGTTTGTTTCTGTACTACAACAGACAATGGTGCGGTTATTCGACAATGCCAAAAACAAAAGCTACGCGTATTACAATATATTACGCGCAGGACGATTGCTGCAGTTGAGTTTCATTGCTGTACACACTGAACGTAATATTATTCCAATTCGTCGACGCTACGTATACGCGACATTATATACTCGCGATCGGTTGTAAGAGTTATTGTTATAACGAGAAAACGAGAAAATTGAATGTAATTTATGCGTCGGAACCAAATCTCAAGTTCGTCTACGACACAAACATTCGTTTTCTGTTGGTTTTCGACCTCAAATCAAATATTATAATATACATTCGGCACACCTCAAGTATTACGTGTGTTTGCAACGCGGTCCTACAACAACTGCAGTTGATAATCTTGTTAGATTTAAAATTCGATTTCGTGCATTACGTATGATTAATGCCGTGAAAAAAAAAATTGCACATCAAAAGTGAGCGTACCGCTGCGGTAATGAATTCCGTGGATTTCAATATAAACTTTGAAGTTCAAACACATGGTTTTTAGGAAGTACCCATACAGACATTATGCTCAAGTCGGGGTGGAAATGGAAGGGTCCCGAAATTAATAGTCTGCTACCGTGTAGCGCACATTGCAAGAGTTTTGTTTGTTTTATCGATGTTCAAAGAAAACTTCGTCGAGTCATATAATAATAATAATAATACACATATATATATACACGTGCGGCGCTCTCGCATTTCGTGTGCCATGAATTACTGCTGTCCGTATAAAATAATGTGTTCCGAGTAATTCGATCCTTTGGCACGTGGACGTTAAAAAGCAATCTGCTGATTACAAAGCATAGACGCTGAAATAGCATTTGTTCGGTTAAAAATTAAATTATAATTTACAATACTGGGTATGATATTGTTATTATATATTACATATAATATTAAATACATATACTATTATTATTGTAATAATATGGTCATGATACACATTGGGCGTATAGACCGTTTGGACGAATCTATCCAATATATGGTCTGTTTTGGTGAATAATTATGTAATATGTATATCGATTGGTGGACGAGTGTTTATTCCACCCAAAACACCATTTGGGCAGATAAGTATGAATACATAATATAGTAGTATATAAAATACAAAATGAATGATTAATACAAATGCTGATTATTAAAATGATAAATAATGATTAGTGACGAGAGAATTTCCGCTTCAAAGTCACCAAGTTTTTATTTTCCGCGGATAAAATCGACTAAACACGCGATGATAGTCGCCCAAACAGAGTATTGTTTTTTTTTAGTCGAAATCACTATATACTTTCGCCCAAACGACCACCGCCCGATAGATTATAATAAAGTATAAATGTTTTTTTTTTTTTTTGTATCTAGCAAAAATCCAAAATAAAGTATAGAAAAGAGGCGGCTTTTTTCATTTTATTTTTTACCCGGTTGCTGACCCCTTATTGTCTACATATGTGCGTGTGTGTAGTCACATCGGTCGCCGCGGGCACATCCCAAGCGAACCGTTCGCAATAATAAATCAACCGATTCTCGGGTATTTGAATAAATATATACTTTTATACAAATAACATATATGTGTAGATGTTTAATATATATGTACACGGATCCGTAGAAACTTTTAAGTATTTACAGTGACTTCGATATGGTGGATTTTATGACTGCACTGGTATTATTGAAACATCCAGACAGATTTTATCACCAAAACGTTTGCGCGTGTTCTACGCGATATATTTTAATATTATAATTTAGATACACATTTTCATGTTTTCGAGGTAAACGCACACACGTAGATGTGTCAATATTCTTTTGCGGACGTTTTGAATCCAATATACATAATATTGTAAAGGCCGTGTAGGTAAGTTTATCGAATAACGTTATGATTTAACATACGGTTTGGTCCGTGTGCGGTCCGCTGGAATGGCCATATAATCACATTATTTATTATTTCAACACCTGCGTTATATGCTGAGTATATAAATGATCATTGTTAAAATATATAAATATAAATATAATTACGCATTGCTAAAACGAGACCGAGATAACGTTTTTATACGGCGCTTGCCTCGGAACTGAACATAATATTTTAATGGTGTGTAAATAAAAACAAGAAACAATTATACGTATTAGGATAGTTAGGCACCTGCGTTAATTGTTTTCATTCGTTTATTAAGTGAGCTTGACGTTTAAAAGATATAGTGTATTTGTTCTAAAGTATATTATGCAGCTTTGCCAACTTTAATTAAATGTACAACTCGAGCCGCACGCTCGAGAAAAAGGATTATATCGTACACCTTTGCGATTTCGTGTTTCGAAGAACTCTTCCCAAAAGTAACCAAAACTAAAAACTAAATACTAAAAAAAAATATTTATAACGGCATCATAGATACGAGTGTCGAGACAACAACTGTTACACTGTGTAACGCGTGCAAATCGCTGCCCGCCGGACCGTTGTGCGATTTACGTGTGCCAGTCGGACCGGAATTCAGGAGGTCTAATTATGTGGCCGGTAAATTATGCGTGGGGGGGGTGCGGGGTGAAGGGGTCCTAGAGCATACAATTCGAAACATCTCATTCCGGAGAGGGCGGTATATGAAAGGGGATAGCGGTTCGATCATCGTCGTTTAGCTTCTTCCACGTGTCCGCCACATCCGTGACACAAACATCCTGGCGGGAGGTGTGTGGAGATGGGACCTCTCCTAATTAGCGATTCCCTACAACGTATCCCGCCACCGCTTTACGGCGTGCAGTGTGCTTCCCGGGAAAAGGGACGACCGCCGTCCCGAGGGCGACCGAATATTATTAAAACCGTCCCGAAGGATACGCAACCGCCGACGACGAGGTAGACATTAGCATAGTATATAATAACGTAGCGACGGCGGTGGCGTTTAGCGCGGCAGTATACCAATAACTCAGCTACAGCGGTATAATAATAGTGGTAGTGGTATACATTGTGCCAGTCTGGTAGTCGCGTGTGCGTGTATACATATATATATACGTAATAGTACTCTCACACACACACACACACGTAGACGTATCTTTGCGTTACGTCGGAAGGTCGTCGTTGTGTGTATATGCATAAAACGGAACGGTTAAGGCGTCACGATGTAATAATGGCTTAATAATACTAACGGGTCGGGGTCGAAAGCTGGGGGGGGAGGGAGTGCGCCACAAAGCCGCCGCTGGAGTAAAATTATGTTGTTTTGCACGCACTCCATACACCGCGACTGGCGACCACTATATGTGCTGCGGACCTAAATAATATAATAATATATCGGCCACATCGCGACTGCAGTTGTTCTCGTTGGAATTTAAAATATCGGGCGTGGCGGCGGCGGCGACGTTCTCGCGTATTATATTATTATATATCATTTTATTTTCATTGCAGAGCGAATAATATTAAATATTATGTTTCACTCGTCGGCGCATAGGAAAACGAGAGTAATTATTAAGGCTTGGAGTGGGATGCAAAAGTGTAAAAAAGAATATACCTGATCATTTAAATGTTTTATTGATTATAATAGAAGGGGTACGCAAAAAATATCTTCTAAAAAGAAGAGGGATCCCCGCGTCTCCCAGTGTTTCTCTCAATTCAAGTACTAGTATAGTCACCCGGACTCACCCTGTATGTACAAAACTCATCGAATACAAGTCGGGTATAATATATATAATATACAGAGGCACTAGCGCGCTACTTAATTGGGAGCCGATAAGAAGTGTCGGCGAAGGGGTTGAAAGCTCGCGTGATAAATGGACTGCTGTTTTTGTCTCCTTTGTCCGGTGGCGTCTAATCAAAATCGCTTGCCAGCGTTGATGCGTACCGCGATTTATCATTCCTCTCTAACCTGCCCTAAGTGAATGCTATACATAAACCTTGCAGCGGTATAACGAGACGTAAACCTTCTTGTACTACTATTTAATACATTGTCCGTATTATACATATTATTACATTCTAGACTATATTATATATATATATATATATAGTTCTATATACGCCTACTTCGCTTGCAGTAATCATGGCTGACGATGAGATCGAGTTTGGATAACTATACATATATTATGCATATACATTGTAATGTACGGATATACATTTGCACAACGCATAAGAATATCAGCTTTTGTGGACTTTGTGTGTTCAGTACTTGTCCGACTCTGCTATAGTAGTGTTTATATTATTATTTGAAAAATGTGTTTGCAATCCAAACAAGATGCGCATAGTACGCGTAATATCAAAATATTAGCATGTCAATGAATATAGATGGTTTTGTCTAAGAATTTGTGTTGCATTTGGGGGGGAGGGGTTGCCAATAACCGTATATTCCATTACTGTCAGCCACTATGGCGGTGTGTTGTATATTGTATTTGTATATTATTAAATGATTTGCTCTGTGCGGCGTAATTAGAATATACCTACGAGAGATAATAATCAATTCCACATTTACGGTATTACCCCCAATAGGTATATATTCTATAGGCACGTTGTATGTAATATAATATAATACCCACGTGCATACCACAACAACTACAACCTTACTCACAACACCCCATCGTCATGATAGTATACATTTTTTTTATTATTCATTTATATTGTGAGATCTATTTTCGATGCATAGTCAACTGCCGTAATGTGCGCTCGCGTATGTATAATAAAGTAGGTTTTAAATTGTTGTATAAAATAGACGTTCACTTATGTCCCACACATTGTATTACATTTAAAGATTTAAACATAATGCGCGTGTACATATATAGGCGTAAAGCCACGGTGGCGGCGGCGGTCGGTTTTTTAAACGTCAATTTAAAAAATATATATACTTATATTGCACATTCCGCAAATATTTAACATTATTATTCATAACTTGTTTAAAAAAAAAAATAAGAAAAAAATCCCACAAGCCAATATTATATATTCCTTGACTTTATCTTATTTTTACTCACTCCACAGTGACGAACACGGAAAATCGTTTAAGCTGAAATTTAAGTTTTTTTTTTATATATAAATAAGGCGTCTGCACCACCGCCTTTTGCGACAAATCCAGTGCACCGATATAATATAGTTACAATACGCTTGGTTAAAAAAAAAACGCCTCTTCTTCCTCCTCCTCCTCCTCCTCCTCCTCCTGAACCCACCGACAAACATTGGCTTTTCCAAATATCATCATCATAAACGCGTTTCTTATCTATAATTAAAATCTTCAAATATAGCGTAAAGGTCCGATTCCATATTATTAAAGGTTTTTTTTTTTTTATATTTTTTGAATTTTTTTTTTTAGAGCTTCCCAGTTGCATCACGCACTCACTCGCGTATTAACGGCCATCGCTCGATCTTATTTACGAAATGTATAAATAAATAAAGGTATACGTTATAGTGCAGTTGCGAAAAGTGCTTCTTAATAGTACCATTTCGGGACCCCTTTATATTCCTTTTCCTTTATTTTTTTTTCATACCAAACCGCGTCGTTTTACAACTCTTTATGCAACCCGTACGCGTTAAGTACTTTTCAAAGGACGTTAATAAAAAATAATAATAATAATAATAATACAAACTTTACCTCAGATAAAGATTTTTCATCGTGATAGGTGTGTGTGGCGGTGCGATAAAACTTAAATATGACACATGTGCGCTAACACTGCTTTGATGTCCAATAATATTTACCCGGGCGTATAATATTATTGTTTCTATGAAATGCTACTCGATTGTTTCATCATAAATAACAATTATTATTACGCCACAGAAGTATAACATTATACGTATAAAATATATTATTCTCGTGATTTTGTTGTATAACATCATTAGATACGGAATATTACTAGGTATCGTATTATTAGCACTACTAATTTTTTTTTTTTTTTTAAAGTAGAAGAAGAAGAAAATATACAATCTTTATTATATAACATAATGAATATATGTGCGTTAAGAGAGAAAAACACGAGTTACATCATTTGGGGAAAGAAACCACCCACTGATGACACTTTCAATTTGTTTTAAATCTTGTGTGATTTAATTACTTCTTATTTTTTTAATGTAATAAATCACTACACTAAATAGTTTAAAACGTTTCAGTCACCTTGGGGAGCTACGCGGGATTATGAGAGATGATAAGTTCTTGATAAGAGGATTTGAATGAGTAGATAGACAGTTATGAAATTTTCTATAAGAACATTTAGCTTGGTCGTAAATAGTTTTTAAGATACAATCTATGTGTAGAGTGTGATTTGATATATATGGAGGAGTATTTACTAATTTTCTTAAGGAGTCTTTTGAAAAACTTGTATCTTAATTAAATTGGACTTTTTAGCATTTCCCCATAGCTGGAGTCCGTATGTCCAGATCGGTATTAATAAGGTTTTGTACATGAGGAGTTTAATATTAATAGGGATGAATTTGTCACTAGTTAAATCTTTAAACAAACGTACCCGATTATTTAGGGATAGTCTTTTTTCACAATAAGTATTGAGCCCAAGTTAAGCGTCGATCAAGTGTTAGATCAATGTAACACTACTAATTTTAATAATAATTTTCGCGTAACAATTACCTATTTATATTTCGTGTGAAGGTCATTAAACTATAAAAGTCTACACAACCGTACCGAAGTTAATAACCTGGAGTGAATTGTAAAAGCGCAAACAAATTGAAATGATAAATAATATTTTATTTTCAAACGAACCTTTCTCGATTTATCGTGGACATACGTGTTGGGTTTATTTTTTTGAAAATATTTCTCCTCGTCGTATGTATGCATATAATCATTTGTAATATTATCTCTGCTGTCAAAAACATTTTATTCGCCATGACGGATATAACTCGTACGAGTAGTGATGTATAAAAAGAAAATCACTTATACACTCGTCGAATATCGATACAGCTCTCATATATTTATCACGCATGATATACAAAGCTGAGTCACGTTTTCCACGTGCGAAAGTGGAATAATAAAAATACATCGTTTAATACGACGTCAACCGACGAGAGTTCAGATATTATAATTTTCTCTCTTATCACACTAAAACATTAGTTATTATTATTATTATTACATTGAAAAAAAAAAATTAAACACATTTTATGTTCTACATATTTTAAACTATCCATGTCAGTGCCTCAATATTTTACCTGCTGTAAATTTTAATCCTAAATCCTAATTAGTTTCCACTCGAATAGTTTTATTACTTTGAAATTCTCTCGTTGACTATATTTTAACACCGTCTTATGAAAATGTGTACCAGACTCATTATACCATGCATAATTAGCAGTAAAACATTAATAAATAATCTAAACATTTCGCTTCTCTACACCACGATCGTACCCATAATAATAATCATAATATATTACTACTAATTTATAAAACCGTTGATATAAGACGACGGTGTGCACACACAGGGCCATTTCAATGAATGATGAACTACAGCGGAGCAATTTTTTTTCGCACTCCATTTTAATTCCATACAAAAAACCGAGAAACTCTTAGCACGTGTTTATTAATGTACCTAGAAATTCCGTTTGAATATTATTATCGGGTGAATTAATATTATAACATTCAGTAACAAAAAAATATCTCATTTTCTTATATTTACCTACATATATACATATATGGGCTTGTTGACCCGAGACGTTTATATCGTTAAAATATCATGCTCATATCGTTCATTATAAATTTTAATTATATTTTATCCGTATTATCATTAGTACATTATTAAATACAATACACGAGTAAGCTATTGGTTAAATTCCGTGTTTTGTAGCTTATAGTTTCTTTTGAGAAACGTACTTGTACCGCGCTTTTGAAGGTAACTCCGCAGTATAGCATTCACTGTTAATGATAAATATTAATAAATTCTAATTTAACACATTTTAATAATGTTAATTTGTAACTACTAATAAGCGGAAAACTTATTAGCGCAAACTTCCGGCGGGTATATTAAATAAGTTTGAAAATTTCTATTGCATTATTTCGCGCAGGTATTTGCAAAATAAACGAGTGTTTTAAATAATACTATTTTAACGGAACGTGGATTATTAAACGGCTATTATTGTACAAAAATTGTTACTTATATTGTGAAATTTAGGAGAATAGGTAATAAATAATAATAATGTGTAATAATATAATACATGTGCGGCTATTATAATAAATATCGTTACGCGAATTTAGCTTATAAATCTTTGTTTTTTTACGCGATAACAGACTTTCAGACTCATGAGACATAGTCGTCTGCGTATATAATATTCACTCGTAACAGACGACATCGTCAAAGTTCGGACAGCTTAAATCCGTTTCTGATGATTTGATACATACAATAAGATGATTCATTTAACGCATAACACTCATTATATCAAAAAGTATAGAATTTTTTTTTAAACATTTTTTTTACACTGTTTCAAGTTGTTACAAAACGACACTTCTTTAAAGAAATAATAGTTGTTTATATTTTTTTATTCTTATAACTTTTACTTTTTTGAGCATATAGTTTTTACTTTATATTTCAAAGCAGAATATTTCTCTCAGTATTTTGATACATACAAATCTAATTTTGGACTATAAGTTTATGAATTATAAATATTTAAAGTTTAGATGAACGGAGTAGTAGCGTATTAAAATTTTGCGGGTTAACTGCGCGTACCACTCCGCTCATCAAATGTACATCAAATACTTATAACTCATAAACTACTCGTCCGAAATTTGATTTTGATGTATCGAAATAATCGGAAAAACATTTTGATTTTAAATATGAAATTAAAACTGATGTTGCCATTTAAAATAGTAAAAAAATTAAAAATGTTTAAGGTTAAAACATATTATGAAAAAATATTTTTTTTCTTTAAAATATTTTGTTTTATAACATGAATCTGCACAAAATAAAGAATTTGAAAAAATTCTAAACTTTTCTCGATATAACGAGTGTTTTACGTTAAATAAGCCACCCTGCAGGAACCTCAAGTCTACAGCTTGATCGTTGTCTCTGAATGTCGGCCGAATTTGCAGGCCGGGCTGCGATCGGATTATTTTTTTATCAATATTGTTAGTTAGTCGTCCTCGAATTGGATCGATCATGAGCTCGCCGACATTGTTGTCATGACATTCAAAAGGATATCCCGACGTTATACGTTCATTTTAATACAATAATAATATGTGTTTTTGGCCAGAACTCGGAACGTGGTACGTTTCGGTTTTGTCGTTAATTTTTTTACACGCGCGCACAGTCCGACGAACCCGTCTCGCGTTAGCGGGCTGGTTGCCAGGCGCGTCGTCGGCGGCGGTGCGACTACGGGAAAAAGAACGGAAACGATTTATTGTTTTGTTTATTTTTTGCTTTTTTACCCGTCTTTTGACGGTAAGTTTTATTTCCGAACCGCATAATAAAAGTGTACGTCCCGCCGGCCGGCGTGCGACACACAAGCAGCGACGTACGACGGACGGACGTGTCGCTCGTTGGGTCCCGTTAAAACCGGGCTCGTTTTAGAGATGGGGGGGGAGGGGTAGGGACGTCTGAAACAGAAATCCGGAGAAAGGACCGATGTTCATTATTATTATTATTACTATTATTTTAATAAACGTGCCGGATTATTATTACACGGCCCGAACGACGACGATGACCGGCGGCGACGATGACGGTTGGATTAAATTAATGGCCGTCGCCCGCCGTAAAGTGATTCTCCGGTTCGCACGTAATTAGAACAGGGGGCTTTATGCACACGTGTTTTCCTCATCCTCCCCCCACCACCCCTCCTACAACCATTCCTTCTTCGCCATAACCTTTTCCCCGGAGTTCTCCCCGTTGGCTTCGTCTCTCTTTTAGTCGCACAAATGTCCGCACCTCACCGCACCGAAACTAGTTTAGCACATCGGTCTAACCTATATTATAAAAAAAAAAACAAGACTTCAGAAGACTGCAGTTTTGCAGTCATTGGTCACTGGCGGTGTTCTTTCCGAAGATTTAAAGTTGAGATTTAATTCAATCTACGGTTTTATTATTCGCTCGTCGAATCATTTAAACAGAATCATAACGTTTTAAATTTTTTTTTAACTATTCAAATGTTTATTCGAACATTATTTTTCGAAACATCCTATTCGGGTACCTACTGCACAAATACCGATTATTGAATAAATAAACTGAAATACTCGCGAGCCATCATAATCCTAATATTTATAGGCAACGGAATCTGATGATAAGTCTCCAGTATGGGCAACAATAATATACTGGTCTCGTGAAATTATAAATGTTTATAAAATGTATTCGCCACGTATAAAATATCATAGACCTACTGTCGGGGTCATACAATCAGAAAAAAACTTTTTACTTCTGGAATATTGGCCGGGAAAGAATACTTGCGAAATCGGTACGACGACGAAAAATTCGAAAATCGTTTAAGCCCCGGAAGATTTGAATCCACGACGACGGAAACCGAAATCAAGTTTACCGGCTGAAATCAACCCACAGCCAACACGACCGAAAGACGATCTGCACCCTGTATAGGGTATGGACACCTATATATATATATAGTGCGTACAAGAACAGTGCACGGCACAAAATGTATACACATTTATTATACATTTCTCACACACGTGCATACGAACGTCGTTAGATTTCCATCAGATCGTAAAACGGCGACGACTACGACCCGACCCGCGTTATTTATTCTTCGTCGCTTCCGGCGCTCGCTCGCTTTCGGGTGAATTTTAATCGCGCGCCAGGCCACCCGATTTGAATGAACCGGAATTCAGTGAGCCGCCGCCACACACACTCGCCCCGGACAATAGAGACGCGCGCATTCGAGTGTGTGGGTGTGTGTTAGTGTGCGGGTGGGAAACGTTCGTCTTCGTGTGTATACAAAATAGTGTACAGCGTACACCTGTTTTTTTTTTTTTTTTTTTGTTGTTGTGATTTTCCTATCGCTTCCATCATCTTTGCGCAATTAACTCGAGTGCTTCGCGTACATATATTACAGATATGAGAGGGGGGGAGGGCGCCTATATGTCGAGAATCGCGAATTTATTTACGTATATTTTTCCTCTGCACTCGGCTGTGTACACGGCGGTAAACATAAATTTTCTCGACGAGCAAGAACCGCGTGCTTCCATACCGCCTAGACGTCTGAATCGCAGCGAATTTCGTTTTCATCGTCAATAACATAATATAATATAATGTGGTACCTACTACGCTAGTCGAAAGTATATAACATATAAATATATTATGTACACGCGTATAATTTTACATATACACTAACTAGCTGTCCCGCCCCGAGCCAAATATTAAGTAAAGATTGACCTCAAGTGATTTGCACGCTCTAATCCACCTAGGTAGGCAATCCACTGCATCGGATCGCGTATAATGTGTGAGCAATAAATCATCAGGTAGACAATCCACCTGCGATGGATTGCGGACCCTGTGAGGTGCGTAAGTGAGTCAAATCAGAATTAAGTAGGTACATTAAAAACATTGAGACAATTGCCCGTGCTAAGGATTTTTTTTTAAATTTATTTTTAATAAAACGGTTTAATATACCATACATATTTCTACAAATTATAATAGTAAAAAAATATATAACTAATATCAAGCATATAAATATACAGAGACTATATATTAATCACATCGAAAAAATCACTTTCGGTTTTTCCAGAATTTTTCAATTTTCAATTAACTTATAGAATTAAAATTAAACCAAAAACCTGATTTGCAATATACCTTTTAATTAAAAAAAACAAAAAATGAATGAAATCTTAGTTATCAAGTTATGGCGTGACTAAGGAAAATAGGGATTATTTATATATATATATATATGGATAGTACATAAATAGGCGTATTATATATATATATCAGTGTGTATTTAAAAGAAGAAGTTCCGACCGACTGATTCGTAAACAATATATAGCCATAATATTACACCTAGCTAAAGACATGACATTTGCATGGTTTGGTTCCTTCGTGTCACCATCGTGCAGGAGTACACCTGCAAGAAAGGATCTTGTGAAATTTTTATTTTAACAAGTTTACTACAGATTTCACTGATCTTGCCTGCCTCGAGTATCATGCTATACGCACTCCGTTATAGTTTTATGATCCTAGGCCGTACATCTCATATACAATGGGTACTCAGATTTTTATTAGAGTATCTAGCATGGAAAATTCCCTAGACATAAATAAATAAATAATCTCGACAATTTTCGAGTATCATATTATATATGATATTCTAGACGAAATTGGCAAGTATAAGTAAAATATTAAGAATAATAATAAATTGAATGTTTGACGTATATCGCATATGAACATGTGATACACAAGGCAGTTAACTTAAGTGCTCGCACGGGGATTTTGTTGGCTCGCGAAAAAACGAGAATTTTTGTGTCTGTTTAAGGTTGACATCGGTTACAGAAAACGAAATATCTATTATGATTGGATATAATTTTAGACACCATGTAATTAAATATTTGGTTAAAACCACCACAGCCGCGACTGTGTTAAAAATCTGTGTAGCTTACATATTTTAGTGGAGATTAAGACGGAATAAATCCACGGACATTTAATTTGTCACGGGTAAGTGGGATCAGCTAGTATATTATAATACAAAAATATTATTTGGACGCGAAAATATTAAATTGTTTAGCACTATACATTGGACGACTTGAGTTTTAAATACATACGTGACGTAATAATTACATGCCGTCACATCACGTGATTATTATAGGTTTAATACAGGTAAACATATTATTATTACATTGAACATAATGACTTGTGTCAAGCCAAAACCAAAAGTATTATTACCGTTGACTTCACGACATTCCGCTGTGCTGTATTTAATATTTTAGGATATTATTACAAGTGATTTTCGATTTCGGCATGTTATTAAATGTATAATAATTAATATAGGTCTGTACTGTATACAGTGCTTATAATAATATTTAACTACACATTATGAGTGTTTGAGATTTTTTTTTTATTAAACGTTATAAAAACTATAATTGGTATTTTGAAAAAGTATAAAAAAAAAAAAAAATGATTACACTATTATATTATATTTATTTTTTATTACATCATGCCGTCAACAAAATGATATAGTTATATCCAAATCCAATTTAATAGTGGGTTTTCTTTTATTATAAAACAAACTAATACAGATTTAAAGTTTTTCGTGTTCCTTTTCCTCCAAATAGACATTACAGACTGTTTTATAAAATATTAATATAACACGCGTAACACAATTTTTCATTCATTAAAAGTTTTACTTTTATCCTTAAAACTGTGACAATCGCATTTCAAAAAATTACAATAACAGTGATAAATAAATAAAATTTATCTTATAAATCAATTATTGAACCGTCGAATATAATATTATGTGATGAGATGTAATTATTTGTGTATTTCTCGCCTTACACTATCTGTACAAAATCCTCTGGCCAGAGAAAACACTCCGAAGCTCTAAACGGAACTTAAACCCAGCGGGGTGGTAATTTTGATCAAAAAGAACGGTCAGACTCTTTGTCCTTTTGTTTTACGACTTATCTCTGTTCTCTCGACTCGCCCTTCCCGCCAATGAGTCATTATGTTCCATGACCCGTGAAATAACCTTGTCCGCCCAAATAGCCCGGTTTTTTTTTCCTATGGCTGGATTTTTAATAGCTTCTTACTGTACAAGGTGCTTTTAACTCGAAGTACGCCTTAACGGTAGGAGGGTGACACTGCAGCAGTATATACGGCTCGGCAAATGGCAAATTTATACCGTCAAAATATAATTCCCCCTTATATTATACGCGGTTTAATGCAAAACAAAAATTACAGGCTTAAAAGCATCAGTGAGGATTACAGTTTGTTTGATTTTTTTTTTTTATTAATGGTTACCACCGAAACTGAACTTTACTCGTATACGATATCGAAACACATATCATTATACGTCCACAGAGCATATATTGTTGCGTACCTATAGTCGGTTTGCACGGCATTCTTTTAGGTTTAATCAAGGTATTACCTGATGAATATTAATATAGTTGTATTACTCACCTATCGGTGTTTGATAATTTACCGAAAATAACCTCTCTTTTGTGGCACGTAAATTTCGTTTGAGAGGTAAAAAAAAAATTACTGACATAACTCCGGGGGCGGTATCGTAAAAAAAAAAATAGCATTCGGATCACGTACGTAAAGAAAATTGTATCCCGTAAAAAAAAAAACTGCTGTCTGGAAGTCGAAAAGAAAATATAAGGAAAGGCACATCGTTTCTTACAATTCCACTGGGCCTCTTTGAACCATTACGATTTCCCACCACGCCGTTCGCCCGTTCGCCGTGCTCAATCAACCGATATACAATTAAACCGGATTTATATTAGTCCTGGTTTTGATGGTAAAGCAATTTTTTGTCAGCCGACATACACACACACACACACACACACACACACACACACACACACACATTATATATTATAGACATAAAGTACTGCCGTGTGGTGCATACCTATATGCGGGACGACAAAAATAAAAAGAAAGAAAAGAAAGAAAAGAGAAAAAACACACATATAATATAGTATGTACGCGATTGTGAGCATAAAAGTTAGTGTTTCGACGATTTACGCGCCCGCGCCGGGGAGCTATTTTATTAGACTACCGTGTCTCGTTTAAAGTCCAGTTTAATTTCGCCTAGGGATTCATATGCAAATAACATAAAATGCATATATATGTACGTATACACTGCAGTTGTCTCTCGGAGATATTTTCATTCCTGCGTTTCGCCCACAATTATCGTGAACTTTATTCCGCGCGTTATTAAAATCGCACTTGGAAATGAACGACAACGGTGAAAATCGAGAAATTTTAAGTGCGCTCGCAGAGAAGACTGCACGCTCGTCGTCACTATGAATACATTTATTTATATACGTTCAATCGATATTACGTAAATTACTCCAGAATGGTGGTCTCCGCGGGTCTCTATAAGCCGTACGACTACAAATATGCCTATGGGAAACGTTTTTGTTTGAAAATTACACTAGTCGTTAAAAAGTATTAAAATGTCACCATCGTGTACAATGCGCTGCACGCATATTAGTTGTGATAATAGTAATAGATAATTTAACAAAAATGTTTGTACTGTCGGAAATTAATAATGCATGTTGTTGTCAATCTTTCGAACTATATATTTTAATAAAATAGTACAAATAAAAATTGTTCGAAAAAATGATGTTTTCGATTT
This sequence comes from Pentalonia nigronervosa, assembly GCA_014851325.1. NCBI lineage: Eukaryota > Metazoa > Arthropoda > Insecta > Hemiptera > Aphididae > Pentalonia > Pentalonia nigronervosa. The sequence goes on along the minus strand of JACXSJ010001922.1, from coordinate 31,135 downwards.
ATTTATAACTAGGCATTTTCGACGACTACTCTCGAGTTCCAGTTCAAAGCCTCTCTCGCGATATGCGTCGACATCGTATTTCTTGTAATTTTAAAGTTTTACGTATACCGACTTTCGATATCCGGCCTCGATGAACAATGTACTCTGATCGACCGCAATTGATTCAGATCTACGCGTTGAACTTTTCACATGGGCGAGTTCCAGTTTTCCTTTTTCAGACTATGACTTTTCCTTGAAACTATTCATTAACACGACGCGTGTCTCGATTCGGTTTTAGTGCAGTGACGATGATGATTTCAAAATAAAATAACGAAACTTGTGCAAATCGTGCAGACTCGTCCCATTATCACGAACGTAGTCATAATATTATACGATAAACATATGTTATTATACGTATAATGAATAATATACCTATGCTAATGTATGTCACGATTATCATATAATATACACCAATACTGGGGTTTTATCGATTCTGCCGTTTTAATATCAATTCCGCCGGATATTTATTTATACTAATTCCGCTGACTGTTTATTAAACAATAACTGGCGTATCATACTATCATACGCAGTTGATGTCCGTTTTTAAAAAAGTGAATAGTAAATAGTTGATAAAAATATTTAGAGCAACTATAAAACATACCGTCTACAAATATTTTGTCACATGAACAAAACAATTTGAAATTTGAAATTGTAGGGTAAAATAAAATATTGTTTGTAGAGTCTACATCGAGTAGAAAATCTTTGTTTTCTATGGTTGTAATCTTCCGATTTTTTATTACTTCAATGACTTCAGAAAATCTTTTTGTAGGTAACGCTGAATAAGATTGACGAGATCAGTACAAATATCGACATATATTATTTTGTATCAATACCATTAAACAATTGACATTGTTCAGGATTTTTTTGAATTTATCTGTTGATGATTTTTGATGATCTTTGCAATTCATCTTCACATTTTCGTTTCAATTGATTTGAAAATAATTTTTTGTTTCTTACAGATTTGGGTTCATTTTCGCGATTATGTTAAGTTTCATCTTTTACGATCATCTTCATGTCGTGATCAACATACATTTTTGCTGTACACTTTTTTTTTATTAACACATTGTCATTTACAAGTAAAAAAGTAATTTCGGCGCAATTGATATACACCCCCAATACTCACCGGTGTCTCTGACGTATACTCTGAAACCTTAATAAAATAATGACGGTTTAATGAAGTCATAACTCATACTCGTGTTGGAGTGTGTTTAAAATGATAATAATATGTATAATATTATGTACCTACGTGTACGCACACTTCAGCCGGGTACATTAGACTTTGAGATTTGTCCACATAAATTAAATCAGACTTACGGTCGCGATAGGATCGCGAAATAACGAGAACGGAGACAAAAGAACTCGCACACTGCCAATTTTAATAGGAAAATAATGTGCGCAACAGTGCACGTCATTTTTCACGTAATCTACCACGTTTGTCAAGCATCGCGTAATCCTTCGGGATTACATAGCTCTCCGTGTTCGTGTGCCAAAACCGGAGTATCGCAATTCGTGGAGCATTTCGACATTAAGGCCCAGCAGCAGCAATCGCACAAACTTTTTATCAGAATGTACACAATTTTTTTCGTAAAATATAAACTATATGCGATTGCAATAACACAAATTTAATGTATCGCGTCGGGAGTTTCTATTCAGCAGATAAATCATTGGGCGTAATATCATATTCCTACAGATCATATACCTATGAAATGATTGAAAACATATATGTTAGTATAATATGAATTATAATATACTGTAAAGCTTATTACCTTCAAAGATAATAAAATATAATCTACTATATTCTTTGTTATTTTAAAATATCAGATACAATAAGCAAATATTATGATAAAAGAATGTTTGACGTGAAGAGAGAGGCTGTTCGGTGCAAACCTTCAAGAAGCGAAATTGTATCCCTGCACCAACGTCATTTTAATCGACAAGGGATGGGGGGAGATACATATATATTAACATTATTTTCTGGTTGACAGTAATATAGAAAAATTAATATAATTTATTAATAAAAATCACTATCATGATTAAGTTTCTATATCAGAATAATTTCGCAGTAGCGTACGTTTAAAATGTTTATATGAATGAAAAATAAAATTGCGTTACTCGTACGATTTTAATTCAAAGGTTTTTTTTCATAATATTATATTTTAATACATATAAGTAGAACGGAAAAACTTTCTACTAGAAATTATAATGCGCGGGTCCCTTTATACGTTCAGACTCTGATATGATTTATGAGTTTTCGGCATTTGTTATTTTTGTCCTTGGGATTAGGTGGAACAGTAATTGGTATTTTAATTAATTACACGAAGCCCGCGAGAACAACTGTATATATTTTTGCTGTTGATAAATTTCGAAAATACAACGAGTTGACAAATTAGAAAGCCCAAACCCCTGGAAATGTTGAATAGTCGGGTTTAGTTGACCTAAACGCAAGAATATGGTTGTCCATCACTTACCTGGAAGTGTAAAATGTTTCTCTCGGGTTAAACAGTACGGTACCCGTAGTCAACCGTAATCAGTCATGTCCACTATAGTAATTTGCGTTTTATTGATTATTTTAGTACAACACCGCGAAACCACGTGCTCGAAATGTTTCGTTTGGAAGGTAGTGAGTTATTTATACAAACCATAAAATCAAAGGACGGACTAAATTTAAAATATATGTATATGTTAATTAATAAAAATAATGAGGTACACCCTCGATCTAAAAATATTCTTTAAAATTTCAAAAACAGTTAATTGAACTTAATCAATTTTAAAACATTGCGCAATTAATCGTTTTAGTTCGTTGACGAGTGAGACAACAATTTATACAAAAATAAATCTGTACTGAAATATTGATGATAAAAAATAAAATACATTTTTTCAATAACACGCTGTTTATATTCGTGTCACGTTATCCGTACATGGATTTTTTTTTGCAATTTTGTCAAGGACTTGCATTCATTATAAATTATTCATTTTTTTTTTCTTATCGAATGCAATAACTTCATACCGTGTTCAATATAATTTACGTCAGAAATTCAGTTTATAAACATATATTTTACACAAGCGATATCATTTGATTCTTACATTAAGTATACACAATTCTTTTTTTTTGTCCTATTTCTATTAAAAAAATCTCCACAGGTAATGTAAATTATTGTTAATATAACCATACACACATTTAGATGTCATTATATTCTGCTTGAAACCATTCATTATCCCTCTAACGATTCTATTATAAAGCGTGAATATTGTGGTGAACCAATATTGTTGGTAGACGTATAATTATATTAATCGATCAGAGTTTCGCAACTATTTAAAAGTCATACGATCCTAATACGCTACATCGTACTCGATTTTCAAAAAATGTTAAACCTTGGTATAATTATTGAGCAAAAGTCTATAATATTGCCGCCTCGTACATTATAACTGACTATAACTTAACAGCAATCGTCTACAGCAGGAGTCGCCAACTGGCGAACCTTAACGACTATTACTCTAGACCACTGTTTCCCGACTGATGTTCTAAGCAACCCAAAAGTTCCTGAGCAGACACCAAGGATTCTGTGAGGAATTTGGAAAAAAGATTTAAATTTAATAATAATGAAGAATATTACATTGAAAGATTTCAATATTTTCATTAAATCTATCTTTGAGATAATGAGAATTATAGATATTCAATTCTAAGATCTGATAATATTGTAATAGTTCTTAGTAAAATAAACATTAAAAATTATCATTGCTGTTGTTTTTTTTTTTTTTTAATGGCACTAATTTTTTATGAGTTATTTATGGGAAAATGAGGGTTCCGCAAAATGTTCATGTTCCTGCAAAGGTTCCGGGAGTACAAGAAGTTGGGAAACACTGCTCTAGACTAAGATTAATTTGCCAAATATACACGATTAATGAAAACCCTATTGGATCTAGGTTATTATATTATAATATATATTATAGTCTTTGAAGCAACAACAAAAAATATTTTACTTTTTCTTTACAAGTCGTGTTATACTTAACGGCCGTTTGTTTTGTTCTGTTGGATTTTCTATAGGACGTGATCTGGGAACCGGACAAGGACCCGCCCAAATCGTTGGTGGTGCTGATGTTGAACGGCGACGGCCGATGTAATCTGACCGTCAACAACAAGGCACTCGCGCCGTTCACCGGTCTCCGGTCGTTCAATGTGACCGGGTTCGACCAGGTAACGATCCGGTCGCAAGGGTTGCTGACCAAGGACGCTCGCACAGACTTTACCGTGAACATCGGCCGCATACGTCTGCTCAAGCTGGACACGAATGCGTTTCGGCCAAACGACGGCAGGGTGGACGTGCTAGTGGAGGACTGCGACGAGGTCCGATTGGGCAGCGAGGTGGTGTTCAATCTCCGGTCGTTCGTATTCCGCCGGATCCGCGACTTGCACTTGTCCAAGAATACGTTCAAAAACGCGGCCAAAAGTTCGTCAATCGAAAAGGTGACAAACGTTTATCATTAAATTATACATCACCTATGTCATTACCTTTGCGGTCTTCATTACTCTTTCCAGTTCTTCGCGATCAATCGTAATAATATTATGTCAATGACATAGGTGGTATATTTATTATCGATTTTCCGATATGCTCCATGTACGGGACACTAAATTGTTCTTCCACCTGTTCACATAGACGCAACTTCACCTAAATTTTAAGGGGTGTTAAAATCACGTATAGGTACCTATTTCAATAACCCATACTGCTTTTGTTTTTATGATACTTGCGACACGCCTTTCTATATTTAAAATGAACAAGTCAGCAAACTGTTGTTTTAACATACTATTGTACTCGTCCAATTTTTAATTTGTTACATACTTGAAAAACTGCATTCAGATGTTGCTGAACTTATTGGAATTGCAATTGCAAATTATTCAAGTTAGGAAAAGCCTTATTTCGAATTTTTTCTTTTCATAAAATAAAAGAAAAATCTTGCATAAAAAAGATACCGCTATTTTTTCGCATTATTTTTGATGTTTTATAACAGAAGACAATGAGTGCTTGATTAAAGCCTGGAGGTGCTGAAACATCCACAAGCACCCCCCCCCCCCCAGTTGATCATATGACTGTTCAGCTTCTCAACGTCAGCGCATGTCACACGCTTTCTCTCTTTTTGCAAGTTTCCCGTTCTATTTACACTACATATACGCACGTTGTAACTATTTGTACGCACTTATTATACATCATCGACCGCACTGCTATGGCCATAGTTAAATCTGATTTTTCACTATATCCACATCCGTTTTGATTTAGGTTCGTAAAAATCATAGACGATTGTCTGCTGATTTCGTTGAGCGTACACAATCATAATATAGACGAATGCCTTCGTCGTTACTCACGTCCATTTGCCAACAACTACCGCTATCGCGATCCGACGGTAGAGCAGTTGAAATTTACCGACCGAAAACTAATTTCAAAGAATTAATGTCGAATGACGACTAAAATATAATATTAATAATATATTATTACATTATATATTATATTTTAGCCCCGAAGATTTTACGACGGTACGCGACGGTTTCGCGAATATATGGCTTATCATGTTTATAAGAGCTTTAAAAGTTTGAAATGAATTATATAATATAGAGATCATAAATTTTGTAGGTTTTTTACGGACCTAAAAGTTTAAAAAAAAAAAAATAAATGTATAACGTTGCTAACAGCACGAGAATAATGCGTTTTTAAACTAAAATATATACGTATAAAATGCCCGGCAATAATTTTCGGAACTCGAGTTCGTGGCGACACACGAGTGTTTTTAACAGATACACGATTATATAGTTTCTGTGACTATTGCGGGTGCCAAGTCACAGCGGTGAACCGACGGCAGATTAACGGCGGTGAAAAATCGTTGGCGCGTCTTTTCCGTCCATCACACGCGATATAAGACTCTCGATAACAATTATATCGGCACCGAATTCGACCACAACGTCATATACCATTTTTGATTTATGTACTATAACCGCGTATGATTAATATAATAAAATATTTTTGCGAATCGAAGTTCCATAATAATAATTCTACAAAATAGAAAGATAATAATTTATTATCTCCGTTGCGTCGCACTGTATACACACACATACGGGGCGATTCAAAATGTATGTTACGGCCACTTTATTAATTCGAAATAAAGAAAAAACGTATGATGCAAAAGCTTTTTGATTTAGAAACATCTAAAATAATTTGTATATTTTATAATTTTTTTTTGCAGTATTTTAAGGGAGGTTTTAGAGGGTTAACTTTAGAAACTCGAATGAGTGCGGAACCTATACTTTTTTTGTAAACATAATGTGAATACATTTTTTCCATACATTTTAGTGCCTGAATGACATTAATTAATGCTAAGCTCTATGCATAAAGATATTTAAAGTTTTTATAAATGTCTAAAGTGGACCGCCCAACCTCACCCCCCTAAAATATCGTAAAAATTTATTTGTACAAATAATTTTAGACATTTCTAAATCAAAAAACTTCCGTATTGTACATTTTTCTATATTTCGAATATTTATGTGTTAAAATATCTGTAACTTAAATTTTGAATCACCTTGTATAAACATCAAGTTATCTTTAAATAAGTATCCACACTCATTATTTCAAAACATTTTTTTTTTTTTTAATATTCTTTTTATATAATTTGCTATAATTTCAAAACAACATTTATGAAAAAAATTTTATTTCTTATCGTGTTATAATTTTTTAAGTTTTTATTTATATTCGAATTAGTATACCATACATTTATAATTTCATATCCCAAAGCAGAATATCGTTTGGAGTATTTCAATCTGTTTAAATAAAATTTTGAACAAGTAGTTCATTAGATATAAGCATTTAAAGTTTAGATGAGCGCAGCAGAGTAGTAAAGGGGTAACCCGCAAAATGTTGATCACTACTCCGCCAATGTGAACTATTAATGCTTCATAACTAATGAACTACTTGTCCGAAATTTGATTTTCATGAATATGAAATAAATTAAAGTAAAAAACTCGAAAAATTATAATAGATAAAAAATATAATTTTTATCAGAAATGTTGTTTTGAAATGACCACATATAATTTATATAAAAATAAAATTTTCAAAATACTGGGTGTAGCCATTTAAATAGATTAGTCTCTATAGGTAAAGTATAGATGTCGTGTAGTTCATATAATATGTCCATGCCGCAACCACAAAAATTGGTTTTTGAAAGAACAAAGTCTATTTTTGACTTTCAATGACGTTCTTATAATTTTGACTTGTTCTGTTTTCTTTTAATGGTACATTTGTTGTTTCGTCAAAAAACATGACAATACTGTATAATTAACCGATTAGGTATACCTCTTACTATTCATTTTACTGTAATAATTATCAATTAAATTTAAACGTTTCTTTTTGAAAAAATGTACTAACGTGCATAATAATAAGCCTGATAAAATAATAATTTTTAAATCTACTTATATTGTTCATAATTCTATTACAGATGATATTGGAAGACTTGCACGCGGACAAATTGCCGTCGTACGCGTTCTACACGTCCATCGATACGCTGTCGATCACCAACTGCAAGTTCGACACGATCGAACGGAAAGCTTTTCCGATCTATCAGATAGGCAACGCGACGCTGACCAATGTCACCGTAGACCTGATGGAGAGCGAAGCTTTCCAAAACTCAACGTTTATCTCCAGCCTGCGAATGATCAGATGTACCATCAAGGAAATGCAAAGCTACGCCATCATGTCCGCCGTGCAGAGCATCGTCATCGAACAGTCCGTGTGAGTATGATAGTAAATTATGGATCTCTTAGGTATTATACGTTTCTGGGAAAGTGTTGATTTTAGATAGTATAATTAAACGACTCGTGATGTCCGGCAAGTTGGCACCGACACATTGTGCTAGGCCTACGTCATACGTTACCAAAAAATTTACTAGGAATTTGCTAGATTTTGCTAGGACCCTTAAACTTGACAAATCCATAAACAAGCGTACTATCTTTATGGGCGCACCGGCACATTGTCCGATTTTCAGATCTTTAATATATAATAGCACGTATATACACCATTTGCCTGTCCGTCGTCTTTATGGAAGTTTAGAAAAAAAAAACAATTTTTTAATACTTTCAAATAGGTAATAGTTATTATAAAGGAAAATCGTTTTCTCTTTCAAGACCTATATGTATTTACATCATCGGGCACGCCGAATAACGATTTTAAGTCACTTAGTATCAGCACGATATTTAAAACGTAATCATTAACATATGTTTTATATTATTTACTAAATTCATGTTTGATCGGATCGCACCGCTATATACCTCTAAAACAATGAATAAATTCATTATAGAAAGTGACACGCAAAACCGTAGTCGCCGTGCGTGTGGGCACACAAGAAAATTATTGTGTTTGTGTTGTAGTCATACTGTATGCTAATTTTTTTTTTTTAATTATTTATTAAACTTAACAAAAAAATGTAATTAAGTATGCAAGTCCTCTTAATCAACAAAACTATGTATTTATATATTATTATGGTGTATACCACCGCCTAACTACATTAACTTCTATACACACACGATGATTGCAGAGGTAGACAATAATATGAAAAGAAAAAACAAACTAGAAAAATATAAAATAATTTTATACCAAACAATATTCATCTGAAACACTTCCAAACATATTATATTAGTAATACGTCTCTATGGAATTTAATTTAAAATAGATATAAAATGAAAAAATATAACTATTGCGTCGAAACAATGTAAAAAAAAAAAAAAAGATTACATTATAAATACCTTAAATAGCAGTCTAATAAAACACATCTGTAGCTAATTAAGCGTAATTATATATAATTGATGGTTCTGAATAAAGGAGCAAAAAAAAAAAAAAAATTAAAAATGTACAACAACAAAGAATTCTCTAATTATATGCAATATTATTTTCTAATGACCGCATCATCCGATGCCATCATCACGCGTTCCTGTGGTGTAAAACGCGCGTGCAATAATAATTGTGCACAAAAAACAAACACGTGATGTATTTATATAAGCTCGTCGTATATAAAATTAATTAGGTAACTTATATTTGAATTGTAATCTTTTCCAAACCATTATTATAGACGACACCGTTTTGGCATTATCACCAGGCGACCTGTAGCAGCGTTCGCGTAAACGCATCGTATTATATATTTTATTATTAATTAAATACATTTGCGCACACACTAAGTATCGAAATGTCATACGCGAAATTATCACGTTATAATAGGTCATCTACACAACAATATTACCATTCGACGATGACACGTGCTCGGCGAGAGGTGACTTCGTACAGGGGCGTAATTAAGATTAGGTCACCTAACCTAACCTAAGGGGTTGGATGAATAGGATAGATCCCCCCCGCAGAGCCTTTGATATTTGATAAAATAGTATTTCCAGCTATCACTGCACTTGAAAATGTAGTAAAAATGTAGTATTTCGTATGTAAAAAGATGTCTATCCCCCCCCCTTCAGGACAAATTCGTAATCACACCACTGACTTCGTATATATAATAATATAATATTATTATATTGTCGCACGTTCAAATCGATCGACCGATCCGCAGCAGTAATTGTTACAATCTCATTTGCACGTACCTACAACCACGACAAAGTATAGGTTTTGTCATGCCTACAACTACAAATAACCATATATTATTATAACATTCAAATATAATATAATATAGTCGAATCGAAATAACCCCACGTGTATCATGTTGTTATTATATACGTGTACTGCTGTTATCATGAACGACGGCGGCGGACGACGTATCGCGGTTTAGCCTTTACGACGTGTGTCGTTTTAGAGGCGTCATTTGAGGAGTGGCAAGGTGAGCATTTGCCCCTGCCTGATTGTAAAAATAGTTCGATTGTTGGTAAACTAAAACAACAATAATTTTCTTTAATATTGAGGAAATATAATACTGTATAAGCACTAGAAAACTATTGTCACGATAATAATTATTAATATTTATAGTTTTCTAGTTCAAATATATAGATGTTGATAAAGACATTATAAAAATAAGGAGATCACTTCTTAATTTATCCATGATTTTCAAAAATCCTTTTATAATAGAAAGTATTTATTTAAAAATTTTCGATTTTTCAATTATTTTGTTTTAGCAGTTTCATGGTGTAATTTAATTTGTTCGACCCTCTAGAAAAATATAAAATGAAACCACTAAAGTTTGAACCATCATTATTTAGCTTCTCCAAGTCTTTTTTATCATGAAATGCGGCTATGTTTGCTTTAGGCACGTTTAAAGTTATGTCAGATGGTATAACTGTATCGAGATAAAAATGTAAGTTGAAATTAGCTTGCCAGCGAAGCGATCTGTTTATTTTTCTGTTCAGTTATATAGCTCATACAACTAAGGTCAAAACGTTTGCCCCTTTTATTAAAAACAGAAATGACGCCACTGATGTCGTACCTATACAAAATAACAATATAAGTCGTTCGGCGGCACATAATATATCGATCATGGCGGTGGTGCACCCTTACTGCAAAATCACGCTAATAACAATAAATATATTGTATTATACGATATATCATACACTTTGATCCAGAATAATTGACAAGGTTCTTGACTCTTGCAGGCAGTGAAACCCTTTTGTTAAACACGTCATCAGAATTACACATATTATTATAATGATAACGAGTAGGCTCGAATCACGAGGCGTTTTTCTCCCCGAATTTTATTTTATTTTATTGCGAGTGATAGCTGCGACTGCATCGCGAATCTCGTATAATCGTAGATAATGTCAAATTGTATCTACATATACAGTAAAACCTTCTTAAAACGGAATAGCTCGGTACCAAGTGATTTTTCCGTCATAAAGAAGTTTCCGTTATGAGGAGACTAAAATATACAGGATAAGGTTATACGGGACTGTTGTTATTTTGTAAGGAGATTTCTTGTCTACAAGGAGGTTTTACTGTAATATAGGTATAATTCGTTTTTATATATTTTTTTCTTTAATTTACGCGACAAAATATTATAATATACACGTGTACAGGGTTATTGCTTATATAATTATTTTAACGGTGAACATACTGTACGCATGCGCAGATTTTTGAAAAAAAATAAGTATTAACTTTTTTTAACCATTTTTCTCTAAAACAATGGTTCTCAACCGGTGCGTAACTGCGACACACTAATGAGTCACGTATTATCACGATATGTGTCGTCAAAAAATGTGTTTATTTAATAAATTGTAATAAAATGATAATGATTAATGTAATAATTTAAATAGGTTTATAATTGTTACTTTTTCAAAAATCCATTAATATTTTTAAGTGTGTCGCTATTTTTATGGATCCATTTGTCGTCATAAAAAAAAGGTTGAGAAACATTGCTCTGGAAGATGTAATAGTTACATGATGTGTGTTTTTAGTGTTTTACACATTTCTAAACATTTCGGTAAACAAAATAATTGAGTATTCAACTGGTAGTTATTTTTTTGTTAGGTATCGAAAATTTAAAGTTTAGACGAAGAGCCCGTTGCTCAACCACTCGACTTATCGTTGATGGATGATTTTAAAATTACAAAATATAACGATACCGTATTATCTGTAATTTAGGCGAGAAATACCGCGTCGCAAAAGTCTTTTTTCGGATTTTATTTTTGTTTTTTAAATTATCACATATTATCATCACGCCTTTTCTTCGTTCGCCTCTCACTCGATATTTTATCACCAATTATATATAATATCATAAATATATAATATGGTTCCCTTTAGCGGCACTGGACGAACGGCGGGCGTTCATTCTTTAAAACGCACGCGAACACCCACCGGAAGACGTTCAAAAACTAAATTTCTCACAGAATTTTACACTTGGCTTAGATGTGCGGCGGCGTTCCGCCGTGAAAAACTGTATTTTGCCATTATGTCGGTCTGTCCGCGACGACGAGGTAAAAGTACACATTATTAAACATTCTTATATATAATTTTTTTTTTGTCCTCCTTTCTTCATTTCTTTCTCTTTTTTCCCCTCGGTCTTTAATTCAACAACGTCACGGGACAATAAAAACTAAGTAGCAACTTTTTAATTTAAAAACCGAGCTGTAGGGTACAACTACTGTTGTGCGGTGGAATAAATGAGACGAATTCCGAGGACTGTTCTTGTCCTCGTCGTCGTTACATGCCGAGTCAACAAATAACACAACATTTTTCAACTCTGTGGCATGTACGCCGCGACAGTGGAACCTTCGCCCGAAATGTCAACGCTCCGCGACCGAATGCCAATTTTCTTTAAAATATATTATTATTTATTAAGTTGCCCTCGACTCACGCGTGACTTTCGACAAAAAATATCGAAACCCCTTTCTTTCTGCTCCGAAAACTTTTTCCGCGGACAATGAAATTGTTTTTAAACTATGCACAGGTAATAATAATATGCGCGTCTACGTCGTTTATTATACCTATATTATACACGCGAATTGCTTCCGAGAAGTAAATTATGAAATTTATTGTCTCTATTATATACTTTTGGTTTATCTCGTCATACGTCCCCATCCTCGACCCGCCATTGAACTCTGTGATAAAATTAAAACGTCGTTTTGATCTTTAACCACATTATTATATAATAATATCGTAATTTCGTTCTCACACCTGTGTGGCGGTTTTCCTACTAATATATCCGTTTATTTAGTGTAGTACCTACGATTTCGATATGAGTCGTATCCACAAAGTGCAAGACCGATCGTGTCCAATCCGATAAAAGTAATCTGAGATCCGCGAACAGTGTGTCTCGACGAAACGACTTGAGTCGCGCTGTTGTCAAATATTTTAGAATATTTAAAAATTATATTATAGTAGTGCAAATATATTTTTATACTTGCACAATATGGTTAAATGTTTGAATAGTAGCACTTACGGGAATTGCCACAAAACCAATATTTGTTAATATGTACAATACCTCCTAATAGTCTATTAGGCGATGTAACTCTTGAAAGCAACTAGAACGTAAGCGTGCACGATAAGGTTTTGAACTCTAAACAGGACTGTTATGCCTCGGTTCGTGTTTTGTACGGCGAGAAATTTCATATTCTCGACCAAACTAAATATAAAGTGAGGGTAAAACGAGATTTAATAAGAATTGCACACGGCAAAAATCTCATCTAGGGCCACAGATGTTCACGTGGAAAACACAACAAATATGTATATATATATATTAACAGGTGGGTCATATAGAATATTGTATACAGGCATTACAGATGATCAAAATCATTTCGTCGATTACCTCCAGTTAAAAATGTCGAACGTGTATTTACAATTTCTATAATCATATATTCATATTATTATATTGCGGTTACCGATAGCCGCAACATCCGGTGTCATTTAGTATAATATTATTATTTTGTTACAGTAAAAACTAAAATAAATAATTAGGAAATCTTATAGACGTGATAAATAATGAACAATTTAATTTCGAAATCGATGGCTCAAGTCCGGATTTTCATCTATTTGGCACCAATAAATTTATTAGACACAAGACTCAATTTCAAATTATTACCTTTCTCATCACTTCTAAAAAAAAAAAAAATAATTATAACCCTTTTTTACTATTATACATATATATATAAACGAGTGATTAATTCATAATCAACGATGAGTTGAACCTATTAGAGTTAGAGCTATCGATTTAACAATTTAATAGTAGATTAATATTATAATTTCGCCGTGCACAAAAAAAGGATTTTTCAAAATTTTAATTTTAAAGTGGTAAAATCGACAAAAAAACAATATTTTACATATAAATTGTATACTTAATACATGAATGAGTAAGCACTTATAAGCCATGAGCTCCTAACTATACATTATATGTATATCACATTTTATTGCCAGGTTCTAAGGCATCTAAGCTATAATAGATTGTATTGTGTGTGCTTTATAATAAAATAATATGTGATTGACGACTTACAATACGGTACACATATTTTCTAATAATTTTTATATAATCTTGCTAGATAGCAAGAATACATACATTATTATACTTAAATCTCACAACGACGAGTAATTCAAGATTTCCAATGAATTGCCATTGGTTACATATTATTATATTACTATTACAATAAGAGGATTTTTTTCAAAAATATTTATAAAATAAACAAATATTTGACACGAGCAACGCCGGGCGGGACAGTTAGTTTTATATAATTTAAAAATAAAGTTATTAATAAAACTAGCAATATAAATACCTATGTCATTAGTACACATATATTTAAACAGCATTGACACTGGACAACTCTTCATAATAAAAATAAAACAATAACCTTTGTTCACAACTACAATTTTCACTAATTTTATCATAATGTTATAAAATGTAGTTATTGCAAAATAAAAAATTTAATAATTTTTATAAATATTTTTATTTTATTAGCTATTTAAAAGTTAGCATTAAAAAAAAAAAAAATAAATGAGAGGAAAAAGATACGAGTCCTTTAATTCAATCGGGATAGGGCTCTCTTCCCTCTCCTTAATCTAAATTTGCTGACGGGATTCCTAAGGTGACAGCGATACAGCAAGTGTCGTTTGCATTACATAATCAAACAATATACGGCGAAAATTGAGTTCAGTTTCGTTTTTTACTTTTCCCGCGAAACACTCATATTATGTAATCATTTTTGATATTTCCACGTCGAGAGATTGCTATCAAAATAACTAAATATCACGAACTCGATTCAACTGCACGTGGACCCGCACGTTATTAGATTATGACAAAAATACATTATAACAATCGCACGTATTATATTAATTGAATCCAAAGCGACGACGATTCCAAATCAGACGTTCACGCAAAAAGTTGTATAATAATTCATAACATAATATAATTTTGTTACATTACTGTGTCTCATCCACATTTCGTACCACTCGATCAACGACAAAATTACGTTATTAACGCTGTTTCATATTATTATATAGGTAAGTAGTTAAGTACTTAGTAAACTTGTGCTACGACGACGAAATAATAGGCCAAATCACTGGCAGGATGGCAAGTGCCAAGCCACTCCAAAATCTTACGATTTAAAGCCCTCACAAAACAGTATCAAAAACTGAGTGACTGAGCAAAAATATTTTTGTCGCAAACGTTATCGAAAAATCAAACATATTTCGGAATATACCTATAAAAAAACTATACAGATATAGATATTTTTGTTAAAATATATTGTAAGTTGTAATATGCTCGTCTGATACTGTTTATTCAGAAATATATTTTTCGAATGATGAACATCGTCCTTTTTAAAGTCACGACTCTTAAAATAGGTCAAAAATAAAGTCATCTCACAACCTATATTGTAATAACTACTAATTCAAATTTATCATCTATTATAAGTTTTACCAGTTAAAAATATAGTATTATTCGTTATATGAGTTATGAGACAAATAACTAGCTTGTTGGGTACCGAAAGAAAACGTTTTTAATATAGTATATTCACCAATGCGACATTAAGTCAGTTTTAAATGTTAAACAAACATAACGATCTCATTAAATTATTAAAATCAAAAATATATATATATATATAAATACATTTTTGAACATAATAGTTTCGGGTCCGTGTCTATGGAATCACCATCCTTCGGGTCGAGAAACGATCAAATGTAATGATAAGTGCCCGCTCATTCAAAAGAAGTCGTGATTTGAATTTCCAAATACATAGTTTTCGCGAAGAAATATTAGCGAGATCTCGCCGTTTTTACGAACCTTACCGTCCACGGGGATCGGGTATGAGTTCCAAATTACCAAATCACTGGATTTACATAAAAATATATACTTTACCATGAGTACACCTAATGCAGTCCAGAAGGCTGTGGCCCGCCACTATATCCTCTATATTTCCGACATTTTAAATATCGACCGCGATTTCAATGATAGGTGCAAACACGACAACCGCGATGGTTGGTAGGGGGAGAGGAGGGCTACGAAATCGTTGTCGGATCTATTCAACCCAGATCCGTCTGTCAACCTATATAAACCGCCGAAAAAAAAGGTCGTCGACCCCTACGCCCAACGGCCCCCTCCCCCTAACCGCATAGTGGACATTCCGTCGCCCGTGGCCGGTGAAAATAATTCCTCTGGTCCGCCGAATAAGCAATTTTGATAATATTCAGCCTTGTCTCGACCACGCGAGTTCCACTGATCCGTGACGAATATATGTTAAAGTCGGCCGTCGTAAATGTGTATAGTGTTGTGTCGCAACGTATAATATTTTTTTATGAAATAAATAATTCATCTGATACGTAATTATTATATCATGCATTGTTATATTTTACCTATTATTGATATATTTTATTTTCGAGGTCTGTGTTGTTGGTTTCGATTCGCGAAAGGAATATTTATAAAAAACACCGTTCAGTTTTTAATTTATCGCGACAATCGTCGATATTATAATATTGCAATAAATTATAAAATATTCACATAGAATAGAATATATTATACGGATTATCTGCTTAAACAAATACGAGGTGCGCCGATTGTTCGGTTCGTCAAGAATATATGATGTTGACCGTTAAAGGTTTTATAGATTATTATTATTTTATCGTCGCAGAATTATAATTACATGCAATCGAATTTGCGAACACGATTAGAATTCTTGTGAGGAATTGAATAAACGGCGAAAATATTATCGTGTAATAACATTGTCTTCGAATCACGTGCATTGGTTTGCATAATGTACATTGTGTTTAAATATAATATTGTTATTATATTTGTAATAATTGAGACCACCGATTAAACGGACATTGTAATAAATAATTTTCGATCGTCTGTTTAATTATTATTAAACACAAAATAGCGTTGTGCAAATAAATCTCGTCCACGTATAACTCGTTCGTCGGTCGATAATAATAATATGGTCTCAGCTGCATAATAATATGCGTTATGTATGTGCACAATATCGTATTAGTGGATCGTTATTAAAATAATAAAAGACGACGTAATGATATATTAACCATAATACTGTAGCAAATTATTGTGTAGCACTTTTTTTTTTATTTTTCATACATATTATTCGACGTAATCGAATTTAACCGAATGGGTTTGTTTCGTAAAAAAAAAGGATTTCGGATTTCGATCAAATCACGTGCACGATGCACTGCAGCAATACATTAATTTAATAATATTCGTAAAACCTCCGGGGACGGAGAAAAAAAACGGTAATTGAAAAAAAATACATAGGTACATATATATATATATATATATAAATGTATAAAACGGGTATACTCGTGGTTTAAACCGAACATATATCATCATACCGCGCGCTCTTTCCAATTTACCTGCTGGGATCGAAATCGGGGCAATAAATTTCGGTCGTATTGCCCGGTGAGAAGGTGGGGGAGGGGGGGATACTCGTGAGCAGTCGTAGTGTTTTATGTCCTCCTGTGTGCGCAGGAAAATGAGTGATGTGCCCCATGGCTAAGCGGACACGCCGCCGGACGGTCGCAGTGGTGGGGCGTGAAGAGCTGAGAGAGAGAGAGAGAGAGACGCACCGCCACATATCAAAGCCATAATTTTTCGACACGTCGATTCTTGACAGATTAAAAGGGAGGAAAAAGGGCGCCGACAAATAAAAAAAAAAATCTGCCAGAAGCGTATACACAGTCGTCGCAATCGTCGCCATAAAATATATCGTCGTCTGGAAAGAGAAGACCCTTTTCCACAGTCATATTATTATCGTGTGAGCTCTGCGCGCACTTTCGGGACACACTAAATAACGACGAGCTCGGTTCGGGGACCGTTAGAGCGGTCATTGTCCGTTGTATAAAATATACGCGATATTCATCGTCTACATATACAATATTATATAATATTACGACGCGATTAAACGCCCGCCAAAAACCGCGGTGAGTGATGGATGACGGTTTGGCGGAGGCCTGGTCGTTAAATCACACCACACCCGAGTGCGTATTTAATGCACACTGGCGAATTATATTAATTAGGAGCGTTCGGGTCGGAGAGAGTACCTACCTCGTCGATGCCGTAAAGTTTGCGGGGGTGACATTTCGGACGAAATGGAAAACGGATACGAAAAAAAATAATATATATATATATATACATATCATAATATCATACGCAGCGCATTATTTACCAGCCTCGCAGTACTTACACCTATATATTATAATATTATGAACAATATCCGTCTAACACCCCCGCGGTATCATGATAATAATGTATAATATAGGTAATAAAATATAATGTCGTCCGGTCCTTTCGTCTGCGGGTCACACAACTACTCTCGCGTACATAGTATTGCTTCCGCGAAAAATGCAATCAACAATAATAATTTATTACGCGCGGGGACACCATTATAATATGATACTCGTGCACACAGGATAACGTCACACGGGCGATCCCTCTCCTCTGGTCGTACGCCGCTTTTTTTTTTTTTTGAGCCGCCTTGCTCATTAGGGCGGCGGTGCGCGAAAAAAATTTTTTAACGTCCCCCCACCCACCCTCACCCGCGGCAGTGCGCGCGTCGACGTGTATTAAACACGCAGGCACTCCACACACTTATAATATATATTGCAGCGGCCCCGCGTGCATTTATAATAAAATAAAAATTACGTATATACGTGTGCGCGTAAACGAGTAGGCTTTCTGATGGAATGTGACGGATGTGTATTTGTGTGTGTGTGTGTTGTGTGAGTACGCGAGTTTTCAGAAAGCAATCTTTGCAAAGCACCCGTACGATATATATATATATACGTGTGTGTAATATACAGCAGCTGCAAGTACTTCCAGATACACCCCGCACCCGTCCACCCACCCGCGAGTCGTCCGTGGTGGGGGGGAGGGTAGTCGAAACGCTGGTTAGGTACACGTCATAATAATAATTGAAGAGATACCGTAAAAACGTCAAGGTTTTTGATGAGCACTTATGTCCCTAGCGGTTACGCCGCGCCGCGTCGTATATAGTTCACTATATATATATACCTACAGTTCATTCTATGTATATATATATATATTATACGCGGTATATATAAAGCGCACCGGTCCTGGAAAAACCACTCGGCGGTGTAAAGTACAGTAAATGGATACGGAGGGAGCTGGAAAAAGGAAATTTATACGAGTGCGCGTCTATATATATTGTGTTACCTTTATATATATATGGAGTGATCGCTGGGATTTCAAAAGTCGTGTTTTTTTTTGGCTCTGTCTGTTTGTTTGTTTTTGAAACGTTATCATATCGCCGCCCCTCGGGCGTCAGTTATATATACACGCACACAGCACACTACGAAATGCATTATTTATATATTATATTGTATTGTATACGTAAACATATAGTGGGACACCGTGTTTTCCCATAAGGTTAACTCGCCGGAAAACACGATGGCCTACCCTGTATGTACACTGTAGGCCCTGTCGACCCTATGTATATCATATATAATGTGTACCGCCGGCCGCCGCTGTTTGCCGGCAAAACAATACGACACAATATTATTGTTGTTAACGATTTCAAAAATATTCCGCTGTTATTATTACTATAATTGTTATTGTGTCTCTGGAATATCGCGAAACGGATTTACGAGGGTTCTTCGTTTTTTGGGTCTCGAACGGAAAATCTGCAGTAGTCGCCCGTCCGTCGTCTATACAGTGATTGCGATTTCATTAAAAATTCATCCACGCGGAGACGGTGCGACATTATGCTCGTGGAGTACGCGGTCCTCAGTGATAAGGATTAAATAAATCCGTCTGAAATTAAAGCTGCCATCACATTTCCAATTGACGCCGCTTGTCTCGTCCTTCGAGGACCTCCGGAAAACCGCGCCGCTAAGCCGTATTTACGTAGCGATTTATTTTCGGTTTTGTCAATATACCTCCTCTTCGCTTATATATATATATACACACAAACACCGATAATATTACTATGACGACTTTCAATCTATAATCGGTTTTATCGATTATTTTCGAATCTCACATTATAATATCATATATCAGTGATGTATCCAAAGGGAGGGGAGGGAGCTAAGGAGACTTCAGACCTGGTATAATAGGGGTGACCGACTTGTGGCTCTCACCATAACCGCACGCGGCTCGCGTTCAAAAACCAAAATTTACTTATTATCATTATTATTATGAATTTGTTTTATTTTAAATTATTATTAAATGTATTAATAAATATTTTGACTCTTGATGCCGCCATTGTATTCATCCGTGTGGTTCGCGAAAACGTTCATGGCGGTCACCCCTGTAGTATAACAGTGGTAAGATAACATTATAATATTATTTGATCGGTATGAACGTAGATAGTAGGTAACGAATACTATGATATGACTGTAGTTATGATACAATAATCAAATAATATTTTACAAAAAGGCGCCCAGAAGAATGCAATTAGACGACTAGAACAAGTCATGCAATACCAAAAATAAATGTATCCTGAAAATAAAAGAAAAATTTAAATTTATAATTTATACAATTTATCACATCACGTTTGTATTATACAACAATATCTACCGCATCTACAGCTTATATCTATAGACTATAGTATATGTATGTTTTTTAAAAGTACACAATAATAAAATATTACAACTATTATTATACGGCTTTTTAGATATCAAAATTATGATTTACTTTGTTTAACCCCTCCCCCATACCATTGAAAAATCCAGTGGTATGCCACTGTCATATCATATTTCCCGCTCGGATAATTTCGTATTTATATAATACAACATATCCGGTGGCACATCTGAAATACGCGGATCGCTTCCATCAAATTATATGGGTAGGTAATAAAACATTTTTTGGTCTTAAAAAATTATAATATAGAGTGGCGACGAGTAAAAAAATAATTCTGCTATTCAATAATACACGCGATTTGTTCTTAACTCGACGATCCGGTGTACCTTATTTCTGATGGTCGCGCAGAAGCGTAACTAGGGGAGGAGCTTTAGGGCTAAATAACTCCAATTTATATTTTATACGCCTTAGTTAAATTATTAAAATTCACTGGTTATTGTGTACATGTGTGCGAGGAAAAATAGACGATTTTGTAAGCCCCCCTGCTCAAAAAAAAAAAATCCTGAGTTCCTGTCCGTGATCGCGATATTTTTCGGACGAATTCCAAGATAGATAGTGGTTACGTACGGTCAAAGTCCTTATCGCGACGCCCCCCCCCCCCCACGCATATCACTCCATCGGGAGCTAAACATTTCGCAACTCTGTTACTGCGCACCTATTGTCGCGTGATTGTTTATAAATTATACCTATATTATAGTACTACGCGCGGCACATAATCATAGTTTTTGTTTTCGAAACTTTTATTTCCGCTCGGATATCTGCAGGTCGTCATCTCGTTTTACATATCTACGCGTATTATTATTACGCACGCTGCAACGGTATTATATTAATATAATGTTGTTCCGTATACGGCGCCGGTTCGCTAGCTCGTTCCCCGAACAAACTTTGAACAACTCCGAAATGTATAATAATAATATAATATAGAGATACTTACAGCGGCGGCGGCGTCGGCGACGGCTATCAGAAAAACACCCCCCCCCCTTCTTTCCCGCTACAGCCGCCACCAAGAGTCCGGACCGCGGGGCTGTGCGTTTCGCGCCAACCCGTTTTTTTACCCACATTTATAATAATAACAATACAATCAAATCGCAAGTAATCCATTATACGCGACAAGAATCTAAAATGTTTTCTTAACGAGATTTTCGCTTTCGAGTCGTCGAGTGTTTTTTTCCCCTCTCCCCCCGAAAAGTGCATTAGATAAGAGTCGCGTGCACTATATTGTTATTTTAATCGTTGCTATTGTTATTTATATTAGTACGTGCGCGCTCGTCGACTTCTGATAATAATTATTGTAAAGAGTTTGGACGGAAGTCTCTCTCGTGCTATCATTTTTTTCCTCCCCCCAAAGTCTGTGATATCACGTCAGACGCACATGTTATAAGATGCCCGAAGAGTATGAGCGTACATTAATATATCATTTTTTACACATCGTATTAATAGTATAATATCACACGATTCAGAGCAGAGGTCGGCAATTGTATAGTGATAGACAATAACTAATAAGTAATTTTTTTTTTAATTTATATAATCTTCGAGCACCGGTTGTGCGGACAGAGAACGGTAGGATCGAATTAAAACGATAACCTGAAAACGGCGTTCATACCGTCATTACGGTTATGGGAATGAATTTACACTTTATATAACGCAGGTTAGGGGTTAGGTTAGGTTATACATACACGTGTATACGTTTCAGTGCTACACCTCTTTAATTGCGGACGAGGGCAACACGGAGAGGAGTGACGCAGAAAAACGCGTTTTCGAAAGTATCGTTTTCGGGGCATTACAGATCATTGTACACCTAAGTATGATACGAGCTTTTACCGCTGTTACATGCGGAAAATCATAGTCGTACCACTCAGCTGCGGCCCACCCCACCCCTTCCCCCAACGTGTACACCCTATATAAATGGACGTGCACTGAGCCTCGTCGGTTCCGTTTCAGACGAAATCCCATACACGAATTCACTCTCGCCGATGACCGTCGAACTTCGCTATATATTTTATCCTTTTCCGCTGTTATCGAATCCGCACTCACTTTCGAAAACGATTCCATTAATCATTATTATTCATGCCCTACACCCGATCAACGAGCCGTCGTTCACTTACAACGTCGCGCACACTTTACATTATGATTCCCTCATCTCAGATGTCGGCCCCACCCGCGGTCTGTCAATAATCAACTGCGGTATAGTCGCCCGCCCGCTGTAACCACTGTATAATAATGATATACCAAACCGATGGTCAGTCGTTACTATACGGTACACTTAAGATGGCGCCGTACCAAGAACTATATATTATACACATGTATAGTAAGTGCGTTACTTATCGTTGTGTCTAAAACGGTTTTCGCCCCAAGACGATTTACCAAAACTCCCTCTTTATATATATATATATATATATATATATATATAGAGAGAGAGAGAGAAAATACTTTGTATTGTATGATCAACTCTCATTCAAAAACTCGTCGAAAACATTATATTATTCCGGTTATTGGTTTGTGCAATTTTGTTCTAGTTCTTATACGGTACATAGTTTTTCAACACTATTTTACATGCTATTGACACAGTTCATTTGTTTAAAGGCAAAAAGAAACGTCATTTATCATGATTTGTGAATATTGATATTTATTTATATTATATTAGACTTATATCATAATATTGAAAATTATGTTTACCGACGACTCGAGATGATTATAAAGTTGTGTACATTTATCATTTGTGTAAGCTCCATGTATAATATACGCATCATATATATGTATATATAAAAGTACTGGTTCTGAATTAGTGAGCAAATAATGTGTTCTTTAAGGACATAAATTTATATTTCAAAACTTTCAATAACTATGCAGCACAAAGATAACAACGTACTTCAGATATTTATTTAAGTAAAATTTATTACGTCTTAATATGCTAGGTACTTTTTTTCGCTGACAATGCATATATATATATATACATATTATAATAACTTAACGTATACGTACAATCCGAAAGATTAATGGCATCGTTGACAAACGTTATTTTAATAATGCAAATTCGTCTTTCGTAATTTATTATACGTTCAGTCTATATTATTATTTTTGCTTATGATTTCCAATAAAAAAAAAAAACACGCGCACGCCGATATACCGATTTTACGAAATAATTGTAATCGTATAAGCGATTACAATTTTTTAATCGATATATACTTTTGTATTTATAAATTTTTTCAAATACCTACTACACGTGGTGGTTGCACACCAAGTCTCCGCATTGGATGATGGCCAAAAAAGTTTGCTCGAAGAGTGCACACGCGTGAATAGCTGTTAGGCATCTACGCGCTCTCTCTCCCTCTCTCTCGCCTAAGTATTCTCTCCTTTTTCATATCACTGTACGTCACGACGGTTTGCTTTTAAACGAGGAGGCGCAGTACACGTCAAGAGTGCAGTCTGTCGACAGCGACTTCAAGTGCGAACGTATACAATCTACGTTTTTCGTCGTGACGACAACAGCAGCAGCAACGGGACGTGAATGTGTGCACATCATGGGCACCGCGGTGTTTGTGAAAATTATTTTATTTATTTTGTTCCGCATAATGTTGTACACGGTTGATGGAGACCCGCGAGTGTTCGACTACGCGCATTATCATGCCGACGCCGCGGCATATTATTATATATAATATACACTTTAGGCGCACTAGAAGGGTTGTTTCAGTAATTGTATCATCGCTCGAGTGAGGGGCTGCGAGTGAAAACGCGCGCGTATACAAAATAACGTATAAAAATGACAAATCTCCACGAGCTAAAAAACTCAATGGTCTTTGAACGACTGATAAACACTCGGTGCATGCGCCGCGCGCGTACGCAGAGACATTAATTATGTTTTTTTTTACGCCGAACAGTATAATATTTTTACGGTGAAAAAATAAAAGTCGAGAAGCTATACGCGAATCGCGTTAATGTAATAGTCGTGTAAAAAAAAAAACACAAAAAAAAAAAAACGTATATTATATTCGCGCGCGTTACGTCGAACAGTGCGTGCGGTGACACGATTACAAAATAATAATAAAATACCCACCTCGAGTAAAACAATATATATTATTATACATGCACATATACCCACGAACACCTAGTCGGGGCCTGACCCATATATATATATATATATATATATATATATATATATATATATATATATTATAATATCGTATAAAACAGGGCGATTAATCTGTCGCAGCCCGCGAAAGCTATGGCGAACGACCGCCGAAAAGTCACCACCCCCTCACCCCCACCAAGGTCGTTCATGCGCGGCGACCAATCACTCCGCGCGTCTGCCCTTGTATTTACGCGATAGGTCTGAACGTTACAGCTTATGTAAAGTCCT
Organism: Pentalonia nigronervosa; assembly: GCA_014851325.1. NCBI lineage: Eukaryota > Metazoa > Arthropoda > Insecta > Hemiptera > Aphididae > Pentalonia > Pentalonia nigronervosa. The sequence goes on along the minus strand of JACXSJ010001922.1, from coordinate 6,198 downwards.
AACTCGTATAACAATACCGCCGTTTTTTCTCCGTTTCAGGTTCGACTCGGTGCAGGCCTCGGCCGTGGCGATGGTCACGAAGCTCAAGCTGTACGGCAACGAGTTGAAGCGGGTGGCCGGCCGCGGGTTCGTGCTGTACAACTTCAACACGTTGCTGGTGGACGGCAACGCGTTCGGCGAGATCGAGGCCGAGGCGTTTTACGAGACGGCCGAGTCCGGCCCGGAAACGAGGTCCGCCGAGCAGACGGTGCTGCGCGTCACGGGCAACAGTTTCCCGCTGTCCGCGGCCCAGGGCGAGCGGTCGCCCGCGGTCCGGCTGCAGAGGGCCGCGTCCGAGACGAACGTCACCGGCAACACGTTCGCCGGGCCCGGCGACTGCGGCCCGTGGCTGTTGGTCGGCGGTGACAACGGTACCGCGGCCGACGGCGGCGGCGACGGCGACTCCGAGTTCGCCGACCAGAACTACTGCCGGGTGAACGCGATTGAAGCGAAGTGCGCCAACCTGACGGTCGCGGAAACGGACCGCTTGCGGATCGCAGATTTCGCGGCGGCGGCCGGATGCGACCGGGACGGCAGAGCGGCGTTCGACCGTTGCGTCCAGGAAACGGTGGTCGGCGTGCGGGCCGGCGGCAAATTACCGCCGTTCTTGTCGCCGACAGCGGAACGCGGGGTCATCACCACGGTGGTGCTGTTGGTGCTGTGCGGTTTCGGAGCGGTGTGCGCGGTGAGCGCCGTCACGTGGCTCAACGCCCGCGGTTACTTCATCAAGCTCCGGTCACTGCTCACCCCGAACGGCGGCGGAAGTGGCGGCGGCGGCGGCGGCGGCGGCGGCAGCGCCGGGACGGCGTGCCGGACCATATCGGCGCACTCGCTGTCCCGGATGTCCGTGCACGAGTACGCGGAACTGCAGCGGATCAAGTTGGGCGGCGGCGGCGGTCGCGTGGGCGCCGTGCAGATGATCGTGTACCAGGACAAGGGCACGCAGACGGTACCGGAAGAGCTGACGCACGAAATGTTGCAGGACCTGCGCCACAAGTTGGACGACCCGGACGACTACGCCGAGGCGCGCGGCATGATCGAACACCTGTACGATCTGATCCGGGTGGAGGAGAACTGCTGCGGAGGCGACGGCGGCGGCTGGTACTCGACCGGCGGAGGGGGGCTGGACGACATGACGTCCACCGTGACGACCAAGGCGGTGACCGCGGGCGACGGACGGCCGCGGGACGTCAAGTCGGTGGGCACGGGCGCGCCGTCGCTGGACAGACTCCGGGCGCCCAAAATGAACAAGGTGGCCGGGACGGGGGCGTTCGCCGCGGCCGAGGGACAGTGCGGTCGCCGGCCGCAGCCGCCGCCGATTCCGTCGCTGTCGCCGTCGCCGTCGGTCGACAGCGATTACGTGGACCCGGTCGACCTGTTGTACGGCGGCGCGGCAAACGTGCGCGACGACGAGTCGTACGCCGACATCTACTGCGAGCTGACCGACTTGCGACCGACCGCCGAAGACCGTCCGCCGCAACAACCGCCGCCCGTACCCGACAAGCCCACTTTCGTCTGAAAGTCGACCTCTGCGATCACACGCACGTCGTCGGCCTTCGACTACGACCCAACAACAATTCCGATCGATCGATTTCGCCGGCGGCGTCAACCGTCGTTGCTCGCGATGGTTTTTTTATACGACAGCATTATTTATTTTATAAATATCGATCGTATGTTTAAATTTTATTTTTTTACATATATACTTCTAACCTAATCACCTCCTCCCGCACTGCAGTCAGTTCGGCGAACTATATGCGGGAGGTACACGCGAGTCGAAAAACGCGTTATTTTTGTACAAACCTATTATTATTAATATTATTGTCATTACTGCTATTTTTATTATTATTATTATTATTATTATTATAGTGTGTCCACAGTTTATATATATATATATTTGTTTAATATATATATGTTTAATATATTTACAATTACATCACACGATATTCCACGTGATGCTTATTATTCTATCCTGTTTTAGTTTCGTTTTATAATTATTGTTTTTACATGACGTCATGTAACATATTATACTGAATGATTCTTTTATCGTGAACCGTGCAGCAATACAATATCAACATTTTTTTTTTTTTACACTTTCAAAAAAATTACTATCATAAACACAGAAAAATGTAAAACAGCGTATATCGTTTTTAAACGTTTAAAAAAAATGTTGAAATCCCTCATCACCCCCCTCCCTCTGAAACCCATCCAGTACCATGATATTGGCTGAAGTCCACGATGAAAAAAAAAGTCATTCTGTATAATTATATATAAATAATAAATGTGTATACATTAAATTTTATATACATAATAATATACAATATACTTACTATATACAGACAATATCATTAAGTAAAAAAATAGAAACGAAATTATAAAATGTATATAAAACGACGATGATTGTGATTTATTTTTAATGAAAATACAAAAAATTATGAAAAATGAAGAAAAAATGTTGTGTTATTGTTGTATAGTTGTGTATTTGTTTTCTCGGCGCGGACAATGACGTTTCGCGTCGTCGTATATATATATATATATATATATATATATACGTATATTCTCTCTCGCGCGGACGAGTTTAATTAAAACAGAGTTTGACAGGACCGAGCGACGACGGCGTTCATTAAAAAGCACTTGCCGAAAACGACGAGACCGGCAACGGGAACAGTCGCACAGCTGCCGTTCGGATGATGCACGACACGCCGCCGGATGCTTTGGACTCGAGGAAAATAAGAGAAATACAAAGCGCGAAACGTAATGCGCGAACGAGACGATATTGTACAGTGTCTCACGAAGATCTGCCATATGGAATAACTTTTGTTGTATTCAATTTATTTTTTTTTTTTTTAATTCATAGACGCTTGCGCTACATGTATATTATAAAAAAAAAGTTTTTATTTTCAATAGTGAACATAAAAAAATTTTTTAAAAAATGTAAAATAGCTTATTTGTAAATATGATTTTTAGAAAAATTTTGATGGTGAAAATATCCTTTAAAGTGCAATTGTTTATTTTCTACAAGTGTTTGGAAATTTGAATTATTTTCTCCTTTATCGTAATAAAATGTTTATTTTATTACGATTATCATCAGTTATTACCGATAACTAGTTACAATTATTATTATCGATTTATTTTCCTAAGAATTTCTAAAAACTTGAAAAAATTGTAAAAAATAAACGATTACACTTTAAGGGATATTTTCACCATCAAATTTTTTATAAAAATCATATTTACAAATTAGCTATTTTACATTTTTCAAAAAAAAATTTTTTATCAGATTTTAATTTTTTTATTTTTGCTATTAAAAAATAAAAACATTTTTTTTTATATTATATATATTGCGAAAATTATGTTGTTTAAATTAAACTAAAAAAAAAATCGAATATTGAATACAACAAAAATTATTCTAAATGTCAGGTCTCGTGAAACACTCTGTATATATAAACAGTTGGAGAGACGGTAGCTTTATATCGTGTACATACATATAAAAGAAAGTGATAATGTATTATTGTTGAACATACTATTATAGGTAGGACTCCGATGAGTGGCGTGTTGAACTCTTTTGTCAGACCCGAGGAGAACTCTTATATATGCCATTCGATGGCCCACAGCTTATGGTATACGTTTTTTTTTTAATTGTATAATTAATATTTTAAACTTTTTACAATATCAAATCCATTGCTCGGTACCCACTCACTCACTTATTTTTTTGTTTTGAAGTAATTGTCTGAAAAACCTACTACTTCGGCACGCCACTGGGTCAGAGAGCAAACCAGCAGCTACGCTTTACTAAAATCGTTGCTATATTGCTTTGCAAACAAACATGATTTGCGTTTTATTTTTTTTTTGTTTTTCAACGGTGACTTTTGATTTCCATCTCAAAGGGATTTTAGAGAAAAACAGTTTCCATGTAGGTGGCAAAATTCGTAGCACTTCACTCTGCAAGACTTTAAACGGATCGTTCTGGATTTATAATAAAACGTCTATTGTATTAATGGCTGCAGCAGGTAACAATGACTAACGGCGGACTATTGGCACTTTTGACTCTTTGCGCTGCATAAAGCCGAAATAATGCGTGACAAAGAGAAAACGAGCATTTCGAAGATAATATAAAATATTACGCCCACCTCATAATATAAAACCTATTCCGGACACAACGTATATAGCTTATTGTATATCTCTTTCGGACGACCATATACCCCCTTACACCCACCCGCACCCATCACTACAATTCTACGGGTATAAGCGCGAAATAATAATTTTTGAATTCTCATTCGACAGAATTCGTATAATAGGTACACCTACACGTATGTGCGATGCACATAATAATATAATGCATAATATATTATACGGTTATTTCGAAATACTGGGTAATACGTTTTTTGAAGTATAGCTATGATATAATATTTGTGTGTGTGTGCTCCCGTACTTTGTAGGATGCAGTAGAGTTCGTAATCCTGCAGGACGTGTAATTCGAATAGAAGCTCGTGATTAGATTATTATTCTCGGGAATTCGTTGCCGGCAAGCTTTTATATCATCGCCTATAATGTATTCAAAATAATATTCTATCCGCGTCTCTTTGAACTTTTGTACGCGATTTATGCGTTCAAAAAGAAATCATTTTACGCAAAACACAATATAACGTTCGAAACCCGCGACCGCTCGCTGCAAGACACTCTTGAACGTTGAATAAATGTTTTGTTCGAGGAACTCGATTACCTTTCCACGACGTTTATATAAACTCACCCAGAAGTGAGCAACAGTCGGATTGAACGAAACGGCTTAAAACAAATTAATTCATTTCGAAAACTTTAGAATTATTGTACGGGTACGCGAATGTGTATAATGCATAACATGTCGAGCGTGTGTAAACGAAAATATATATATATACCATGCTTTCTATGCGTTTTATCAAAGAATCAAACTTTATTAAATTAACTGGTACTATGAACGATTAAACGAGTTTAATCAAAAATATATTATGGATGCAAGTACGCTCCTGTAGTATAATCTGTCTGCGCAGTCCAGTGAGAACTATTACTTGAACATAAAACTTAGGATTTCATAAGGTTTTCGACAACGACGCGAAATCATATAGTATAGGAGGTGAGCCTATGCACATTTTTCGAAAAATTAATTTAGTACAGTCGCGGTCGTAACGATGACTATATTATAATAAAGAGCATAATAAAAACTCCTACACAATGCGCACGTAAAATGTAAATGCAAATAAACGTTTGTGACGATAAATAAAAATGTGAAAAGTTTTTATTCCGAGATTATTCTGTTATGCAAAACACTGCAGTAGCAGCAGCAGCAGCAGCAGCAAGTGTACACGAAAACCGGCGACGCTGACCCGAGCCGGGTCAAAAGAAAAACACGAAGACTTCGACAACGACGGCCGATAATCATATTCTAACGTCTGTTCGCGCGCTGTGAAAGGGCGGGAAGGAGGTGAGAGAGATAAACAACTGGAAAAACTGCAGAGTATTGACGTTTTTATGTCTTACGCCCCCCCTCCTCCCTATTAATCCACAATCACTGCGCTCTCGCACTCTCCAGGGGGAACTGTGGGCATTTCGCAAAAGCGAGGAAAAGTTTTTGTTTTAGTAAAAATTATAGGCCCATACCGCAGATCGACCAACGCACATTTCGAGTACCAATTCCATCATTGTCCATACACAAGGCGATTCGACGTAAAGCACTCGTTATATCGAAAAGACTTTTTTCAACGTTTTTTTTACACGGATTCCATTTGTTACAAAACAACACTTCTTTGGAGAAATTATTTTTTTTTTTTTATATTTTCTATCTATAAAAGTTAAAAGTTTTTTTACCATACAGTCAGAGGCGCATTTGGAAAACATGCGCGCCGGGACAACGTATTTTTGCCGCCCCTACCCCCTCCAAAAAAAAAAAAAAAATAATAATATATGCAATTTTATTAAGCATTATTCAAACGTTGAGGTTATGTAAAAACATTTCCTCCAAAAGGTCTTTTTCAGCTGTTAAAATCTTCTTCGTGCTTGCCTAGTAGCAAAATTATTAATAACATTGTTATAATTTAGTTTTGTTGTAATGTCGTTTTCAATATTTAGGATTGCCAACGCATTTAATCTTACCTCTTTTATATTTGATCTTAGGTATGATTTTACTCTTTT